>JASVEL010012476.1:0-134951 GCA_032618575.1 Nicotiana noctiflora | reverse complement strand
ATATTATAAATAACCTAATGTAATATGTTGAATTACACTAAAAAAATCGGTGCATGAATGCTTTATGTAGTTTCAGAGAAGATTGTAAAAGAAATCATTATGTATTAAATTCCTACGTATAAAAAGGATAAAATTAAAATTAAAGAGTGAAACATATACAAATTAATGAGTGAGTAAAATTATCATAATTTATGAACTTATTGGTATAAAATAACCTCAATAAATAACAATTTACTGTAATGGTTTAATAATAATAATAATAATAATAATAATAATAATAATAATAATAATAATAATAATAGTTTAAAGCAAATTTTCCGGCCTCCAAATTTTTGGGATCCTAAGACCACAGCCTCACTACCTATCCTTATAGCTGTCCTTCTTAGCATTCATTATTACTTAATGTGTAGGAAAACTAATATATATTATTTAAACTGTGTACATATTCTGATATATGTGAGTTTAAAACAAATTTATAGCATACAAAAAAGACGCAGACACTTTTGGTGTAAACAATTATAATCAGTGGCGTACACAAAAATTATTATAAGCGATGTTATATTTTAAAGAAGAGGTCAAATGACCTTTTGACCAGTGCGATATAATTTCTATCAAAAGAAGTAAAACTTTAAAAATTTCTAATTTTTAATTAAAACGTAAAAGAGTGAAGGGCGAAAAAGTAGCATAATAACTTTACGGAAGAATTTGACCAAAAAAAAAAAAAACTCACTTATATGGAAGTGACGTGCAATTTAAAATAAGAATAAGGATATAATAAAAATAAATTCCAAGCAGGCTCGATCCCTCAACTATGGCCTAAAGAGTTGGGGCTGTATAGGGCCAAATACGGCCCTCCCCACGCTCACAAGTGATCGGGTATGACCCCTCTTATACGCCTCTTATAACGAGGGCATAATTCGGGTGTAAGGACGTGAATGACGTCGCTTACGCTTGGGCGTCCCCATTAAGAGGACGTCGACCACACCTTAATGGTTTATTATTTTAATAAGGAGGCCACCTTTCTATATAAAGAGGGGCTTCGAGGTTGTAAAAAGACAAGTGTTATTATCTAATAATACAACTCTCTCATTTTCCATATACCTTTCTTAACTGTGATAAACAATTGCTCTTAAAGTTCTTCATTTTTGCAAATATCTTTATATTATAACTACGTTGATCTTACACCTAGGTTCACTATATTTGATTACGATTACCCCTTCCCTATCTTTTGATTATTTCAAGCGTATAAAGTAACGATTAACTTTTGAGCCAAACAATTTGGCGCCATCTGTGGGGATTTCGAGAATCAAAATCATAGTATCCACCTAAAGATCAGCCAACCATCACCATCTACATCACGCGAAAATAAAAAAATGACCGAAAATGATGCTAGATCCAAAGCAATAATGGGGGTCACAACCAATCTTCTTGGTCCTCTCAATGAAGACAGCGATGACGCTGTCATCAACACTATCCCTGGCACCGCACCAGAAGTAGAGATCTCACCTTCTCCCTCCGAAGATCTGACGATCGTGCATGATAAATGAGCTTCCACATCTACTGTCAAGGAGGCATCCTCGGTGGTCAGAAAACTGTTGGAAGAATGGCTAATAAGTACCTTGAGTAGATTAGTCGAAAAGCCACCACAAGTTAACATAAAGGCAGTACCAACGATAAGTATCACCACTGCCATGGGTGAACAAGAGGAGACATGAGTAAACAACCAACCCATCGAAGCACAGACCCATGATGGGGCGCTAACCGCCATCCTGAGAAAGATGGAGGAAATGGAAAGCGAAAAGAAGGTTCTCCGCGACCAGATAAAGGAACATCAAGAGAGGGTCGACAAAATTCGCGGAGCCCCTAAGTTGCTACCAAGACACGACATGGGGAGGTTCGGAGAGCAGCCATACTCTGAAGAAGCTTCCCCCTACTCTATCCCTAAAACCTTCAAGATGCTCCCTTACCTGAGGGTATACGACGGGACCACAGATCTTGAGGATCATCTGAACCATTACATCACCACCATGAAAGGCAACGACCTATCAAGAGAACAGGTACCTTCAGTGCTGCTGAAAAAGTTCGGCGAAACGCTAACCGGAGGAGCCTTGACATGGTACTCCCAGCTGCCTGCCAAGGCAATATCAATATTTGAAGAAATGGCGAATAAGTTCGTTACCGCCCATGCAGGTGCAAAGGCAGAGGCAAGGGTCAACGACATCTTCGCCATCAGGCAGGCAAGCCACAGGCGAAGGGCTCAGGGACTTCCTTGCCAGATTCAACAGGGTAAGAATGAACATGCCAAACGTGTCGGAAGGGATAGCGGTCGCTGCCTTCCAGAACGGACTAAGCAGGGACGGTTCCAGAGCGGCTAAGAAGTTGCTGAACCGCCTCATGAAGTATCCCCCGACGACATGGGACGAAATCCACAACGCTTACTGCGTTGAAGTACGAGCGGACGAAGATGATCCCAACGGGCCGACCCAACGATTAACAATGATACACTCGGAAACAAGGAAAGATCAACGCCACGAGGGGCATCGAGAACATCCCCCGCGCTCCAACAGAGAACGACATCAGCCATACACAAGATTCTCCCATCCGCCACCCCGACATATGGACCCATTACAACGACACGTCGCTCCGCTCCGAAATGAAAGAGGTACGCCCCCTTATTATCATCACATAACTTTTGTGTGTCTCCCTAAAAAATAGTGTACGCACTAGAGAAACTTGGCACCAAGGTGCAATGGCCTCAAAAAATGAAGTCAGATCCCGCCACAAGAAAATCAAATATTCTGTGCGAGTTCCATCAGGAATGGGGGCACAAGATCGAAGACTGCATAGGCCTACGGCAAGAGGTCGTCATGATGCTGAACCAAGGATACATGAAAGAACTACTCAGTGACAAAAGGGAAGATCAACTTCGCACGTGGGCGAGAACAGTCCCGCGGACCACCAAAGCCACCTTCCCCGATGCAAACGATAAACATGATCATTGGCGGCAACAATGACTCGACTATCAACCAAGTCAAATTCACCAACACTCACAGGTTGAAGCAGATCATCTCCTACGAGCGGTATGATGACTTCAAAGGTAGTATCACATTCGACAAGTCTGATGCCAACGGTTTGTCTTTCCTTTACTATGATGCTTTAGTTATTACTTTATGGATTATTGATAAGGATATCAAAAGAGTCATGATCGATGATGGAAGCGGCGCCTGTATTATCCACCCAAGGGTCCTCGCACAAATGGGAATCGAGGATAGGGTAACACAGTGTTGCATAACACTAACAAGTTTTAACAACACAGTGGAATAGACATCAATTTGAGGTGACCTTACCCGTCCTTGTAGGAGAGGTCACGCTGGAAATAACTTATCACGTGATGAACCAGGAGACGACATACAACATCATCATAGGGCGCCCATGGATACATTTCATGCGAGTGATCCCTACGAGCCTATACCCGGTGGTCAAATTCCCTACCCCATGGGGAATATTCAGCATCAGGGGAGAGCCACGCATCGCACAAGAGTGCTACAAGATAACCTAAGACTACGCTCACACCTAACAACTAAGGGGGGAGAGCGCGGATGCATAGCAATTAATCGTGTCAGGGACTAAAACCGACCCATCCAAGATAAAGCAACGATCGAAGATCTTGACCCAGCCCAACTGGACAACACCGGCCCTGCAAAGAAAGCCTCATCGGTCATGGCTCGCCAATCCAAGTAAGTATTATAAATTCTTAACTAACCATGTGAACCTATTTGCCTTTTCCCACGCAAATATGCTAGTAATTTCGCAAGATATCGCCACCCACAAGCTAAATATCAACCCGTTGCATCCGCCGGTATGGCAGATGAGAAGAAAGTTCAATGCCACAATCAATGAAACAGTCAGCGAGGAAGTAGATAAACTACTCGTCAACGGCTTTATCAGGGAATCAAAATACCCTCAGTGGGTCGCCAACGTCGTCATGGTCAAAAAGAAAAATGGGAAGTGGAGGATGTGCGTGGATTTCACCGACCTACATAAAGCACGCCCTAAAGATTCATTCCCACTTCCCCACATTTATCAGTTGATCGAAGCCACCGCAAGACATGAACTGCTGAGTTTTCTAGATGTGTATTCGGGTTACAATCAAATCTTGATGGACGAAGAAGATTAGGAGAAGACAACCTTCATCACCTACCAAGGAACATACTGCTCAAAGTGATGCCCTTTAGGATCAAATATGACGTGGCCACCTATCAAAGACGGGTCACCAAGATATTCAAAGAGCAGCTCGATAAGACCATGGAAGTCTACATCGACGACTTTGGTGAAATCAATGAGAAAGGAGGATCCCATCAACCACTTGAAAGATTCTTTCGAAATACTAAAAAGGTACAAAATAAAGCTGAATACCGAGAAATATGCTTTCAGTGTAGCCTCAGGGAAATTTCTAGGGTTCCTCGTATCCCAACGAGGCATCGAGGTCAACTCTGACCAAATCAAGGCAATTAACTCAATACCCGAAGTGCTAAATAGCAAAAAGCAGGTGCAAACACTGACTGGCCAAATAGCCGCCCTATCCATATCTATCTCACGATCCTCCGACAGATGCCACAAATTTTCAACGTACTGAGAAAGGACAACAAATTTCAGTGGAACGAGGAATGGGTCAAAGCCTTGGGAGAACCAAAGGTGTATCTATCCTCACCTCCACTACTAGCCAAAGGGGACCCGGGCGAGCCCCTGCTGGTATATCTGGCCTTGTTAGAAGTTGCTATCAGCATAATATTGGTCTGCGAGACTAAAGGTACGCAATCCCTATCTATTACATTAGCAAAACACTGGTGGACACCAAAACATGGTACCCATACCTAAAAAAATTAGCCCTGGCAATGGTAATAGCTTCACGAAAGCTCACACCCTATTTTCAATGCCACCCCATTAAAGTAGTGACCACGTTCCCCTTAAGAAGAATACTGCATAAGCCCGAATTATCGGGAAATTCGGGCTGACTTGCCAAAAGGGCCATAAAGCTCAGCGAACATGATATATCATACATCCCGAGAACCGCCATCAAGTCGCAACTCCTCGCTGACTTCGTGGCCGATTTTAGCACAAATATACTACCAGAGGCGGAGTAAGAGGCGCTATGATCCCCCTCAAATACTGACCTATGGGATCTTTACACAGACAGAGCCACTAATGCCTCGAGATCGGGACTGGGACTTGTCCTTGAGGTCCCTATGGGCAAAATAATTCGCCAGTCAATACGATGCCCCGGGATGACTAACAACAAGGCAGAATATGAAGCCGTTATTCGAGGTATAAAACTGGCCATCAAGTATGGAGCCAACCGACTTGTTCTCCACTGCGACTCTCAACTCTTAGTGAACCAAGTCATTGGGACTGACCAAATCAAAGAACATAGATTGCAAATGTACCAGGCGGAAATATATAGGTTAATGGCCACACTCGACGAGTGCTGCTTTGAGCAGGTTCCCAAAGCAAAGAATGCCGAGGCAGACGGCCTGGCAAAACTGGCTGCAGCCACCAAAAGCTTCGACAAAGTGTGCATTTTTTCTTAAACCATTCAGTAATTAATCATGTAGAGGTACTCTCGTTAAACTTAACCTGGGACTGGCGCAGCTAGTTTATATCATACTTGCAGGAAGGAACTCTCCCACCTAATAAGAAAGAAGCCAAGAAGCTTCGTGTATAGGCCGCCCGATATTGCATGATAAATCATGAGCTCTACAAAAGGACCTTTGCTGGACCCCTGGCCAAGTGCCTAGGTCCTAGTCAAACGACACTGGTACTAGGGGAAGTACACGAGGGCCATTGCGGCGCCCATACTGGCAACAGCGCACTTGTGTGTTGTCTAATACGAGCCGGCTACTACTGGCCAACCATGAAGAAAGAACCTGCAGAATACGTCCACCGATGCGAATGATGCCAAAAGTTTGCCCCCATGATACACCAATCGGGAGAACCCCTCCACTCAGTTACTTCCCCGTGGCCTTTCATCAAATGGGGAGTGGACATAGTCGGCCCATTACCTGCGGGACGAGGAAAGGTACGATTTCTATTAGTTTTAACTGACTACTTCTTCAAGTGGGTAGAAGCAAGTGCGTACGCCTAAATACGCGAATAGGAAGTCATCGCTTTCATATGTAAGAACATCATCTGCCGTTTCGGCATCCCCAAGGAAATCACCTGCGACAACGGGCGGCAGTTCATCGGCCAGAAAACAATCGAATTCTTTGACAAATGACATATTAAGCGAATACTCTCCATTCCATACCACCCCTCCGCTAACGGCCAAGCAGAATCAATCAACAAAACGATATTAAACATATTGAAAAAGAAGCTCGAATACGCCAAAGAGTTATGGCCTGAGCTGCTACCAGAAGTATTATGGGCACACATGACCACTCCTAAATCCTCCACGGCAGAAATGCCATACTCATTAGTTTACGAAACTGACGCTGTCATATCGGTTGAAGTAGGCGAACCACGCCTGAGGTATTGGCACACAAGCAGGTCAAAATATTATTTGAATAGACTTCAAGACCTTGATGAAGCCAAGGAAAGAAGAGAAATGGCCCACATAAGGATGGTGGCCCAAAAACAGCAAATCAAAAGATACTACAACAAAAGGGCCAAAATACGACCACTCAAAGTAGGTGATTACGTCCTCAAAGCCAAAACCTTGGCATCAGACCATACAAGATTATTGCGGCAGCAATTGGGATGGACCATACAAGATTACTATGGCAGCAAATAAAAGATCATTTCAACTAGAGACAATGGAAGGAAAGTCACTCCAAAACAATTGGAACATCTCTCACCTCAAGTATTTCCATTTCTAAAGAGCACCCCCAAAGTCGTACTCTTTTTCCCTTACCCGAGTTTTGTCCCAATTGGGTTTTCTCGGAAAGGTTTTTAACGAGGCGATAGAGGAGATGCTCGGAGATACTCACGAGGCAAGTTTGAAATGCCAGTTACTCTGCAAGCCATCACAACAGGCATGCCAAATGGACTGGACTGACGGACTAAAAGGCTACGTCCATCTCCAATGTATGAAAGGCTATGTCCATCTCCAATGTATGAAAGGCTACGGCCATCTCCAATGAATGAAAGGCTACGACCATCTCCAATGAATGAAAGGCTACGTCTATCTCCAATGTATGAAAGGCTACATCCATCTCCAATGAATGAAAGGCTACGTCCATATCCAATGTATGAAAGGCTACGACCATCTCCAATATATGAATGAAAACTGTCATAATAAGTCGACTTAGCTCAATTACGACAAGTTAACTCGACATGGTCGAGATTACTCACATGGTCACGACCATTTCAAAATGAACAAACGGCCATAGCCACTGTCGTAATAAGCCGACTTAGCTCGATTACGACAAATTAACTCGACACGGTCGAGATCACTCATATGGTCACGACCATTTCAAAATGAAGGCTACGACCATCTCCATTGTATGAAAGGTAGTAGTAGTAGTAGTAGTAGTAGTAGTAGTAGTAGTAGTGGTAGTGGTAGTGGTAGTGGTAGTGGTAGTGGTAGTGGTAGTGGTAGTGGTAGTGGTAGTGGTAGTCAGGGGCGGATTTAGCCCGGCGCAAGGGTGTTCACCGTAGTGGTGGTAGTAGTAGTGGTGGTAGTAGTCGTAGTGGTAGTAGTGGTAGTAGTGGTAGTAGTGGTAGTAGTAGTAGTGGTAGTAGTAGTGGTAGTAGTAGTAGTAGTGGTAGTAGTAGTAGTAGTGGTAGTGGTAGTGGTAGTGATAGTGGTAGTAGTAGTGGTAGTAGTAGTAGTTGTGGTAGTAGTAGTAGTAGTGATAGTGGTAGTAGTAGTGGTAGTGGTAGTAGTAGTAGTTGTGGTAGTAGTAGTAGTTGTGGTAGTAGTAGTGGTAATAATGGTAGTAGTGGTAGTGGTAGTAGTAGTGGTAGTAGTAGGCGTGCTGCCCGATCTCACCGTACAAATACGATCCTCCCTTATTTCATCATATCAATATCAAAAATAATATGTAAGGTAGTGGTGGTAGTAGTAGTAGTGGTAGTGGTGGTAGTAGTAGTAGTGGTAGTGGTGGTAGTAGTGGTGGTAGTAGTGGTAGTAGTAGTAGTGGTGGTAGTAGTGGTGGTAGTAGTGGTGGTGGTAGCAGTAGTGGTGGTAGTAGTAGTGGTGGTAGTAGTCGTAGTGGTAGTAGTGGTAGTAGTGGTAGTAGTGGTAGTAGTAGTAGTGGTAGTAGTAGTGGTAGTAGTAGTAGTAGTGGTAGTAGTAGTAGTAGTGGTAGTGGTAGTGGTAGTGATAGTGGTAGTAGTAGTGGTAGTAGTAGTAGTTGTGGTAGTAGTAGTAGTAGTGATAGTGGTAGTAGTAGTGGTAGTGGTAGTAGTAGTAGTTGTGGTAGTAGTAGTAGTTGTGGTAGTAGTAGTGGTAATAATGGTAGTAGTGGTAGTGGTAGTAGTAGTGGTAGTAGTAGGCGTGCTGCCCGATCTCACCGTACAAATACGATCCTCCCTTATTTCATCATATCAATATCAAAAATAATATGTAAGGTAGTGGTGGTAGTAGTAGTAGTGGTAGTGGTGGTAGTAGTAGTAGTGGTAGTGGTGGTAGTAGTGGTGGTAGTAGTGGTAGTAGTAGTAGTGGTGGTAGTAGTGGTGGTAGTAGTGGTGGTGGTAGCACAGGCGTACCGGTTGCGGTGTGACTCGAAATGTGTTTTCGTGACGTCGCTGTCACACCTCCCTTTTTACTACCCCAACACTTATGGCATATAAATACACTCGTAGGGTATACCCCGACGTTCAATTACCCGAAACGGATAAAATAACGTAAGGGAAGGAGTTTTTCCAATTAAAGGACAATCGGTTCGGGATTTTATTAGAGATTAATCAGAGTCGCCACTTGGGAATGATAATGGTGTCCCAAGTCACCGGTTAATCCCGAATTCGAGGAATTTTGACTCTCAAAAATGTCTGCGAAGCAGAGATCCGGATAAGGAACTTTGTTAACCCGGGAGAAGGTGTTAGGCATTCCCGAATTCCGTGGTTTTAGCACGGTCGCTCCACTGTCGTTCTTGACTTTTGTTTGACTTAATTATACGCTTTAACAATATAATGTGCTTTTACGTTAAACATTATTTTTTAGGAATTTGCGATATCGCGAAAACACACCTCGAGTCATACCGCAACCAGTACGCCTATGACTTTTGGTGTATTTCAACTTTACCGAGATTTGGATTTGAGTCGCACCGAGTGCACACTCGTTCATAGGAAGGTATATTAAAATCGTGCCCTAAAGTAACGTCTATCGGCTTTTAAATCTTTTGGGAGAAGCTATGGAATTGGCTATTAGCTTCTCCGGTTCTATTATGTTATTCTATTACTAAATGGGGGCCCCGATGTTTGTTATTCGGGCGAGGCTCATCCCAATTTTTATTAAAGGATACTAATATTTGGCTAAGTTTTCTATATTTGTTCTTGCCTTAAACGATAAATATTCCAGGCCCGTTGAATTTGTTATTTTATTGGGCCTGGTCTTCTCTTCAACCATTTAAACGGATCCGCAAAAGACGAGCCCAAGCCTCAAAGCCCAGAATGTCTTCAAACTCTCGATCAGTAGACTAAGCGATTTCATAGGACAGTTCAGGCCCAACGTTACACAGGGCCCAAACCAGACGAAAATGATAAAGGCAACAGAAATAATGAACTCACAGTAATCAGACATAGAAGAACAAAATTAAACTACTCTTTTATTAATCAAAAGGCAAAATAACTGTACAAGAATATTAATGCTAACTCTGAATTATATCTAAAATACACGAAAGCTTAATACACTGATTTTCTCTAATCTTGACTTTTACTAACGAATTTACACGATCATTTTAGCTATTTACCAGTTGAAAGCTTATGAAGCTAACTGTATGAGAAGACTATTTAAAGACAAGATGAATAATTTACAATTACATTGCTAACCTGCTGATTTTAATACAGATTTAAACCTATTTGATAGTTTCTAAACTAGTCTCAACCTAATTATTACTCCATCTACTCACTTTGCGTTTTAAACTCAATCAACTCTGGACAACTGACCTTGAAACATGCTAATTACAAAATTCAAAGTTCTGATTACTGGATCATAACAGCTTAAGTGTCTATTTTTAAAACGATTCGAAGCTTAATCATAACTACACCATGGATTCCCTTATGACTTGGCGCCTTACAGCGTTATCAATCAGGTTATGCTAGACTAACATTTCTCGTCTTTTAAAATTACTTATGTTAAAATGCGAATCCATATCATATGAGTGACTACGTGATTATGACTTATGAAATTACTTGTGATGAACCAGTTAACGATTTAATCCATGATTAGCTAACTTATGTTTTAACGTTTTTTACCTAATTAGCTAAGTGATAGGCTATTACTACTACCATTATACTACTACTATTACTAGCTATTACAATGTTTTTGTATTTTTGTTTTTCAGTTACTATATCATACAATAAGTAAGCTGTGAATCTTAAACTAACCACATTAAACTACAAAAGAAAAACTACAAAGCAGCATTGTATAAGAACTGAGTCTTCATTTTTCATTCAATCAACTCCCATTACAGCTTTAAACGAAAGAGATGTACCTGGATCACAAAGAAAGCCCAATGAGTCTAAGGGGATCAAGTAAGTAAAGCAGCAATGGACTCAAGCAAAGCAATTCAACAATGGTAGAAGACACACGACAACAGAACACCACAGCCAACAGCAAATAGAATTCCAGATGATTAGAGCAAAAACTCAGAACCAGAAGAAGTTAATCCAAGTGCTCGCTTCAAAAAATACCAGAAGAACACTTCTATTCTATTGCTATTTCACTCTCAAAACTACTGTATTTAATCAGCCTAGATATATATTTCAGATTGCTTAGAATTGGAACCCCCTTTTCAGCCCTTTTCTAGAAGTATTTATAGTTGTATTTGAGGGCTGAAGACTTGGGGAGGAAGTATGGGATTAATCCCACTTCTCCCCCTCCTAAAACTATGAAATCTACACTTTAGCCCCAATTTATGTTAACAAAAATCCTTCCAGCATGTGCTGGAAGGTTCTAAAGATTCCTTTTAGGGGCTTTTTACCAATGTAACCTTAGGGGTTTGAGATTTTTACAGATTTCCCTTTTTAGGGAGACCATTATACCCTTAAATCTCTGCAAAATTGCAGAAATCAGGGGTACAAAGGACTCCCTTACCCTCTTAGGTTCTAACTATTTACTATTTTACCTTTTAAACTCCCAATTGTGCCCCTAAGGGCACTGCTGATTTACTAGACCTACCTAGGTTAAATTTCAGCATCCTTTGAACCTATTTAACTAATAGCCAGCCCTTGCATTGGTATTTAAGGGCTCGCCAGATTTATTTTAAGGGACTATTTCAATTTTAGCCACTTCTGGATCTTTTTCAGTTAATTAAGACTAAGTTATTTCAATTTTAAGCTAATTGCAGGCATAGCCTGCTTTATTATTAAAAGTAACTCTTTAAAATCTAGCCAGTCTCAAGTTGAGACTTGGCTTTGGGTAATTAAACCCAATTACTGAACATTTGGGCCCAAAACCTTTGCAGGTTTGGCCACTTTTATGTTCAGGGCTCTAAAGAGAGCCTGGGCCAGTCTGCATTTGCAGACATAGCCATTTTGCACAACCAGCCACTTTTAAAGTGGGCTTGTGTGTTAGGGCCTTATAGAATAGGTTAACCTTTTGCAAGGTTGACCATTCTTAAGCCAATTATTTAACTTATAGCATATTTTATTCTTTTTTTCAGTTAATACCTATTTAAAAACTAACCATTTAGTGAGACTTAGCACTAACAGCTATACCCAATCCACCTAGAGTAGGATAGGCCCTAAACAATGTTCAACTAACATGGAACTATTGCAATTTTAGCCATTTCAGTATATAATTGCACCCATAACCATATGAAACCTAACGGTGTTTATCAACTAATTAAATTCAGAAAAGGGATTTGATGATGTTGAATCTCAACTAATCAACTCACATTGCTCAGGTTCATATAGCAAAGATATCAATTAATCATTGAACAGGACTAATTAGAAACAACTTATGTTAAATGACTCACTGAAAGACTCCAACATACTCAAGATTCATGGGCACAAACATATAGACACTAAATTCTCACAAAACAGTCCAGAAGAAATGAAGCATGACTTATATCATTCATGAGAACCAACTACTGAACCTAGGACCAAACTAAATCATGTAAAGAAGATAGAACAGTATGGACATTTGAACTAGTAGAAGAGACTCTAATTAGGGTAAAACAACTAAGCTAATCATGAAGGGAGGCACAAGAGATATCTAATTTTCAAAGATGAAATGTTGCAAGCTAAACAAGAGAACTCTAGCTATAACCAAGAGTGAGGAACACACAAGGAAGAACAGTCAGGACATCAACTTAAAAGATGAAAAGAAAATAAGAGTTAAGCATGCATGACAGTAGAAGAAAAGTTAACTAGACTATGAAAGCTAAACAAATCAAGGACTATAATGGAATCAAGGTAACTCTTTTGACTCAATCAGAAACAGAACATGACTTGAAACAAACAAAACAACAGAACATCATGAGGAAAAACGAGATGGAAAGGAAACCTAGTTCTATCATAGATCTTTCAAGCTAAAGCAACAAGAGCAGTCGAAACAAATCCAAAAACTATATGATTTAGTAAAAATGAAGACAAGAAAAGAGTCAGAAGTGACTTAGGCTTTAAGCAAACAGAACAAATAAGAAACCAAGACCAACGGTCATGCTTTTGTAGTAAACAGAAACCAGCAGCTAAAATGACCAAGAAAAGGTGAAATCTCTAAACTTAGAGCAAAGAAACATGAGATTAAAACATAACAAACAGAATCTTATCACTAACATGCTCGAAAGAACAGATTAAGAAACCTTATGACTAAATATCAGAGACACAGGACAAGAGATGTGAAACATGCGAAGACAAACATAACAAGAAAAGAACTAATGATAAGCAAAGATAGAAAACCCTAAAACTAGCATGTGAAACAACTAATTAGTATAGGAGAGATAACAATTAACGGAGTAAAGCGACAAAAGAAATATGAACTACAGAACCATGGGGAACATAATCAAACAGAAACAAATCACGGACACAAACAAAAATCAGAGAAGACATAGAAGACATGCAAAACACGAAAATCAAACAAACAAAAACAAAGAAAAATAACAGACAGAGGGAAGGGACTTAGCTTAGCGGGGCCTGTCCCCCGAGATTCCTACTCCTCTTTCTTTCTTTTCTTTATTCTTTCTTCTCCTTTCCTCATTTTCTTTTTTTTTTCTTATTCTTTTCAGATCCCTTTTTTTACTTTTCTTTTTCTGGTTTTTCTTTTAAGGCTTCAAGACGAAGCCTTTTGGGTCTCTGAGTTTGTGGGGGTGTTTGGGGATGGTAAAAGACATGGTCTTTGGGTGGTTTAATTTTTGGGGGTCGCCGGAGTTAGGGTTCCGACGACCTTCTTTGGAATATTCGAGGAGCTACGGGTATATTTGAAGGGTAAGGGTGGTATGGTTGAATAGATCAGAGGAAGGGGAAGAGATTGGCATTGGTTTGATGTGGATCCTTGTTGTTTGGTGGTCACCGGCGTAGATTCCGGTGACCGGGATTTATGGAGAAGGGGAGTTCTTGGGGGCTTTTTGATGGAGAAGAAGAAATAGAAGAAGGAAAAGACGAGAGGGGAGTCAGGAGAGGCCGGCGACCACCGTGGGAGTGGTGGCCGCCATGGCCGTTGAGCTCTTGAAGAAGATGAAGATGGAGAGAATCAGGGGCGGCTAGGGTTTAAAACGAATGAGAAATGGCCATCTCTTCAGACAAGAGCCTTATATAGGAAAGGCGTCCGAGATAATCTGAGCCGTCCAATTGATGGAGATCAACGGCTCACACGCGCGTTACTAAAACGGCGTCGTTTGATTGCTTATGAGACCAAGGTCTTTAGTCGTTGGATCAATCTTAAACGGACGGCTGAGATCAAATCTCAGCATTAATCAATCCCCTTATAATTCAACTAATATTCTCAGCCGTTGATTTGAGGAAGCGAACGGCTGAGATCACCTCTGCTTAAAACATTGGACCGGGTCCCTTGGGCTTAAGTGCTTGGGCCTCCAAATTTAATTCAAATTGGCCCAAGCTTAATACACTACCAATTTTGTATTTTTCGATATTAATCTATTTTTATGTATTTTCTTTTATACTTTTTTTTTCTTTTTCTTTTATGGAAAATTATAAAACCTAATTTCCTACTTACTCTAATTATTTAGTATTTTTTGGAAATTTTCTACTATTTTTCCCTAATTTCCACTACTTAACACTATTTTTGTAATTTCTACTACTTAACACTATTTTTGCCATTTTTCTTGAAATCTAACTAATTACATAGCCTATTTTTTTTTTGATTTTCTTCTAATTTCTACTTATTCAAACACAAAAGTATAGCTAATTCCAAACAAAGCAAGTAATTGCACTCAAAAACATATTTATTTTAATTTTGGAATTAATTGCTCAGTGCAAAAATCATGTGCTCACAGCTGCCCCTCTTTGCTCGGGAACACGAAGAGTTTCAGTGCAAAGACAAGTGAGCAATAATGAGAGATTTTTGCACATTGGCACATTCCGTGAAAGCATTTTTGAAAACCTTTTGACCGCACCCTGCTTTAGAGGTTGCCTACATATCCTGGGCTAAACAGGAATCAGGTCAGTGTAGTTCGGGAAGGTCTGGCAGTTTAAAACTACCAGACTCACTGTTGCATTGACACTGTTGAGACCTGCTGACTTACTCCTTATTACACCGGGGAGGAGAAATGTAAAATGAAGAAGTTATTCTAAGCTATGATCCTACAATTACAATTGTTTCCTAATCTAGCTTTTGCTCTTCTTCCCTTTTCGGTGATGCAGAATCTCTTTCTTTTTGTTGATTTTCTTTGATGCTGACTCTCTTTTTTGTTGATTTTCTTTTCTTGTTGACTCTCTTTTTTTTGTTGATTTTCTTGTTTCCCTCTTTTTTGTTGATTTTCTTGTTTTTCTTGATCTCGAGCTGAACCTGCTCAAAACAAAACAACAAACTACCCTTTTTTCTTTTTCTGCCCCAGTGTGGGCTTTTAACTATATAAACCATGATGTGCAGAAAAATATTCCCGTATTTCGAAGGTGGGCGCCTAACAGAAATTAAACGTGCAATACGATGCAGAAAAGTATTCCCGTATTCGAAGGTGGGCACCTAACGAAAATTAAACGTGCAATGCGATGCAGAAAAGTATTCCCGTATTCGAAGGTGGCCGCCTAACAGAAATTAAACGTGCAATGCGATGCAGAAATGTATTCCCGTATTCGAAGGTGGGCGCCTAACAGAAATTAAACGTGCAATGCAATGCAAAAATGTATTCCCGTATTCGAAGGTGGGCACCTAACAGAATTTAAACGTGCAATGCGATGCAGAAAAGTATTCCCGTATTCGAAGGTGGGCACCTAACAGAAATTAAATGTGCAATGCGATGCAGAAAAGTATTCCCGTATTCGAAGGTGGGCACCTAACAGAAATTAAACGTGCAATGCGATGCAGAAAAATATTCCCGTATTCGAAGGTGGGCACCTAACGGAATTTAAACGTGCAATGCGATGCAGAAAAATATTCCCGTATTCGAAGGTGGGCACCTAACAGAATTTAAACGTGCAATGCGATGCAGAAAAATATTGTCGTATTAGAAGGTGGGCACCTAACAGAATTTAAACGTGCAATGCAAAAAATGTATTCCCGCAGCCTGAGGACTAGGGAGTGGATTTTAAAAGATGTTACCTTCCTCTTTTTGGTATTTTCTTTTACCAATTATCTCTTGCCTGTGAATTTCTCCACTTATTCGGCGAACTTTCTCTTTTTGTGTTTTCCATTTTCCACATTGGTCACGTTCACTTTAAAGTGATTAGTGACAATTTCTTCCTGCATGAAACAAGATTTATTAGATATAAACTGCTGGCATCTGCCATCCCCGCTTCTTATTGCTTCCTTTGTTTTTTGCTTTTCTCATGTTGTGCAACTTCAACTGCTTATCCCTTGCAAACTCTTTTTGTTTTATCTTAATTTTCCCATTTTTGTTTTGTTTTCTTTTCCTATGGCCATGTTTGCCAAACTTCTTTATTTCCTTCCCAACTCTTCTTTCTTTCTGACCCAGTGTTGTTTCAGCTTTCGTTATCAAGAGCTGGTAGTTAGCTTTCAAAAGGTAAACAATGAAATGCAGAAAAAATGAAAGAGGGTAAGGGTGTTTTGGAGAGATGACAGAACTTATCTGGGTATTTGCTGGCTGATTCCGCTGACCATGCCATGTATTTAAACTCGGACCCAGTTCGTTCCAATCATTATTCTGACTCTGGATTGCCTTTGACCCAAAACCGATACTCTTTTTTGTTGCTTTTCTCTTTTCTGATAGTCCTCACGATCGCCTTACGGTGCCTCGAAAGGTTTTCACCAATAAGACTCTCTCATTTATTCTCTCAACCTCACAATCATCTCACAGTGCCGATTAAGGTTTTCACTGATGAGACTCTCTCATTTTATTCCTCTCAGACTCACAATCGCCTCACAGTGCCGGTTAGGGTTTTCACTGATGAGACTCTCTCATTTTTCATTTTTTTCATTTTTCCTTTTTGTATTTTGTTTTCTGTACCACGGGTATTATCCGATGCTTCGCTCCTCCTTCGTTGTATTTGTTATCATTTCGGAATCGATCAGAAGGTCTTTCTTTGGACTGTAACGTGGCTATTGGATGGGTTAAGAAAGAAAGGTATAAAGGCTCAAAATTTCACGAGGGTTCAAAAATATTTACAACTCTCGGAATTATTAAACATAACTTCTGCCCCAGTTTCAATATGTGGGGAATTTTTGGATTTTTTCTTTATTGTGGCTGAACCTCAGAGAGGCTGCCTACGTACCCTTTCGGGATCAAGTCAGACGTAGTTCATCCAACTTCAAAAGTTAGATGGATTTCTTTTTGACTTTTTCCCGATTTTTGTCTTTTTCTTTTTCTTTTTTTTTTCATTCATTCATCATTTCATTTTTTTTTTCATTTCATTTTTCCATCATTTCATTTTTCATTTTGGCAATTTCGATCTTATTGCGCTAAAGCGATTCTGAGAGAGGGATATGAAAGAATTTATTCATTAAGGCTCAAAGGGGTTATCAATGGATAAAGTGTTTGGATAGAGAATAAAACGCCTTCGTCATTTCAATTCCAAAATCACAACAAAATACAAAACACATAATTGAAAAGGAATCATACATAGTATCTTTTGACTGCATCTGAATTGATAGCAGTCTCTATGCACTTTCCTTCAACATCTGTTAAATACAATGCTCCATTGGACAACACCCGTGATACCAAAAATGGTCCCTGCCAATTTGGCGCAAACTTGCCCTTCGCCTCGGCCCAATGCGGTAAGATACGCCTCAATACCAATTGTCCGACTTCAAACTTTCGAGGTCGTACCTTCTTATTATATGCTCTGGCCATTCTTCGTTGATACAACTGCCCATGGCAAACTGCGGCCAACCTCTTCTCATCAATCAAACTCAACTGTTCCAAACGGGCCTTTACCCATTCATCGTCATCTATCTCAGATTCGGCTACGATTCGCAATGACGGTATTTCTATTTCTGCGGGTATAACGACCTCTGTTCCATACACCAGGGTATAAGGTGTGGTTCCGATAGAAGTACGTACCGTCATGCGGTAACCCATGAGAGCAAAGGGTAACTTTTCATGCCATTGCCCGGATCCCTCCACCATCTTTCGGAGAATCTTCTTGATATTCTTATTTGCCGCTTCTACTGCACCATTCGCCTTTGGCCTGTAAGGTGTGGAATTGCGGTGTGTGATCTTAAATCTTTCGCAAACTTCCGCCATGAGATGACTATTTAGATTGGCTCCATTATCAGTGATGATCACCTTGGGAATTCCAAATCGGCATATAATATTTTCATGCACAAAATCCACCACCGCTTTCTTTGTCACCGCCTTGAATGTCTTAGCTTCAACCCACTTGGTGAAATAATCAATTGCAACCAGAATGAACCTATGCCCATTAGAAGCGGCTGGATCTATTGGGCCGATGACATCCATGCCCCAAGCAACAAAGGGCCAAGGTGCTGACATTGTATGCAACTCATAAGGCGGGGAGTGGATCAGATCCCCATGTACCTGGCATTGATGGCATTTCTTTACATACCTGATACAAGCACGTTCCATAGTGAGCCAGTAATACCCAGCTCTCAAAATCTTCTTTGCTAAAACATATCCGCTCATGTGGGGTCCACATACTCCGGCATGTACTTCAATCGTGATTTCATCTGCTTGTTGTGCATCCACACACCGCAATAAACCCAGATCTGGTGTTCTTTTGTATACCACTCCTCCACTGAGGAAAAATCCATTGGCTAGACGCCTGATGGCTCTCTTTTGGTCTCCGGTGGCTTGCTCGGGGTATTTGCCAGCTTTCAAGTATTCTCTAATATCATGATACCACGGCTTTCCATCTGACTCTTCTTCCACAGCGAAGCAATAAGCATTCTGATCTCGTACTTGTATCTGGAGTGGATCTATATATGTCTTGTCAGGATGATGCAACATAGAGGATAGTGTGGCCAAAGCATCTGCGATCTCATTGTGCATTCTTGGGATGTGCTTGAACTCTATGGACTGGAATCTTTGAGACAACTCGTGCAAACAATACCGATAAGGTATCAATTTCAAATCTCGTGTCTCCCATTCCCCTTGGATTTGGTGTACCAAGAGATCCGAGTCACCCATGACCAAAATCTCTTGAATACCCATGTCAATTGCCATCCTTAATCCCAAGATGCACGCCTCATATTCGGCCATGTTGTTGGTACAGAAAAATCGGAGCTGGGCTGTGACGGGATAGTGTTGACCCGTACTTGAAATGAGTACCGCTCTGATACCAACGCCCTTGCTGTTGACGGCTCCGTCAAAGTACATTTTCCATCCTGGTCTTTCATCTTGCTCCATCTCCTCGACAATCATTGCCTCTTCATCCGGAAAGTACGTCTTCAATGGTTCATACTCATCATCCACCCGAATTCTCAGCTAAGTGGTCTGCAATAGCTTGTGCCTTCATTGCCGTACGAGTCACATAGATAATGTCAAATTCAGTGAGCAGAATCTGCCATTTAGCAAGTCTTCCCGTAGGCATCGGCTTCTGAAATATGTACTTCAGAGGATCCAGTCGTGATATCAAATATGTGGTATATGCTGACAAATAATGCTTTAACTTCTGAGCTACCCAAATCAACGCACAACAAGTCCTTTCAAGTTGAGTGTATTTCACCTCATAGGATGTAAACTTCTTGCTGAGGTAATATATGGCTTGTTCTTTCTTGCTTGTCTCGTCATGTTGACCCAGTACACAACCGAAGGAGTTATCCAGCACTGTCAGATATAAAATCAGAGGTCGCCCTGGTTCCGGAGGAACTAACACCGGAGGATTGGCCAAATATTCCTTGATCTTGTCAAAGGCTTCCTGACACTCGTCGGTCCATTTCACTGCTGCATCTTTCTTCAACAACTTGAAAATCGGCTCACACGTTGATGTCAGTTGAGCAATGAATCGACTAATGTAATTCAACCTTCCTAGTAAACTCATGACCTCCTTCTTGTTCTTCGGCGGAGGTAGACTTTGAATAGCCTTGATCTTTGATGGATCCAACTCAATACCTCGCCGACTCACTATAAACCCCAGTAACTTTCCCTGAAGGTACTCCAAAGGCACACTTCGCAGGATTGAGCTTTAAATTGTACCTCCGGAGTCTTTGGAAAAACTTCCTCAAATCTTTCACATGATCAGGTTGTTTTCTGGACTTTATGATGACATCGTCCACATACACCTCAATTTCTCGATGCATCATATCGTGGAACATTGTGGTCATTGCCCTCATGTAAGTTGCCCCGGCATTTTTCAATCCAAACGGCATTACTCTGTAGCAGTACGTTCCCCAAAGTGTAATGAAGGCAGTTTTCTCGGCATCTTCTTCATCCATAAGGATCTGGTGATAACCGGCATAACAATCCACAAATGAACCGATTTCATGCTTGGCACAATTGTCGATCAATATGTGGATGTTTGGCAATGGGAAGTCATCCTTCGGACTGGCTTTGTTGAGGTCTCTGTAGTCTACACACACTCTGGTTTTGCCATCTTTCTTCGGAACCCGCACAACATTTGCCAACCAGGTGGGGTATTTGGTAACTCTTATGACCTTTGCCTCAAGCTGCTTATTCACCTCTTCTTTTATCTTCACACTAATGTCCGTTTTGAATTTCCTTAGCTTTTGTTTCACCGGCCGGCATTCAGAATAAATAGGCAACTTGTGTACCACCAAATCAGTGCTAAGTCCGGGCATGTCATCATAGGACCAGGCAAAGATGTCCTTAAATTCATGTAACAACCTTATCAATTCATCCCTGAGGGGTGCCTCCAAATGCACACTAATCTTTGTTTCTCGGACATCATCTTCGCTCCCCAAATTTACAGATTCCGTATCACTTAGATTCGGTTTGGGTTTTTCCTCATATTGTTTCATGTCCTTACTTATTTCCTCCAGGGCTTCCTCATCCTCACATTCTATTTCACTATCTTCCTCGATTTCTTGTATAGTAACGTGATTGTCGGAGCTGGGTCTAGAATCCTTCACGCATGACATGGCATTGGAATCAACACATGCAAAACTATACAAAAGGAAAAATAAAGAAAAATAAGGCAAAAGTGAAGAAAAAGGAAAGACTGCATTTCATTGATAAAAAAAACGAACAAAGTTCGGGATACATGGTGATTTTCTTTTCATGAGGGGGATGGGAAAACTAAAAATAACAACTTTTGGGAAAGCAATGATGAAATTTTGGAGCTAACTACCAAGACTCCTTCCTTATAGGGAAAGGAGTAGCTTCCCAATTGTTCAACATGATTCCAGGTCCCACAAACTGCACATCCATTTTGCTTGTGCCTTCCCCTGCTTCAACCATATTCACCTCCCAAAACATCTTCTCGAAGCTCAGCATTTCTTCATCAGGTTGGGTCTCAATGCACTTTGTCGCAGCAGATGTCCGATATTTTGTACAAGGCCCGATGAAGGTGTCGGATAATTTGGGTATGGGTTTGGGCAAGGTCCAGTTCTTTTTGGCTTTAGAGGCTCTTTGGATATCGGCAAAGGTGGGTTTGAACCCTAAGCCGAATGTACCTTTGTTTTCCGGAAGCTGAACTGGCTGAATAACTCCCTGCAATGCTTTGCCCAGTCCCTTCCCTGGTGCAAATCCGTTTCTAAGCATCTCTTTGGCAACCATCACAGCAGTTGGTGCCATCATAGGGATCGGCAACTTCTCCCCTTCAGCAATTCTGTTTACCACAATAGCATCTGTCACTTGGTAGACCCAAGGACCTCTATCCCCATCAGTATCATCAAACGGTGTCACCACATTACAAGCATTTTCTTCCCCATGCACTACAATCTCTTGATGTTCCCACTCGAACTTGACCATCTGGTGTAGAGAAGATGGTACTGCCTTGGCCGCATGAATCCAGGGTCGGCCTAACAACAAGTTATATGACACGGCAATGTCGAGCACCTGGAACTCCATAGTAAAATCAACAGGACCGATTGTCACTTCCAGAATAATATCTCCCAACGTGTTTTTACCCCCACCGTCAAACCCTCTCACGTTTATACTGTTCTTCCGGATTCTGTCCGGACTGATGTTGAGCTTCCCCAAAGTCGACAGCGGGCAAATGTTAGCGCTTGATCCGTTGTCTATCAATACCCTGGTCACTACTGACTCTTCACTCTTTACCGTAAGGTACAGTGCCTTATTGTGCTCGGTTCCCTCCACAGGAAACTCCTTATCAGAGAATGTGATCCTATTAGACTCGAAAATTTTGTTGGTAATCTTTTCCAAGTGGCAAACTGAAATCTTTTCTGGAACATGAGCCTCGTTTAGAATCTTCATCAGAGCCTTCCTGTGCTCTTCTGAGTGTATTAGCAAAGATAGCAAACAGATCTGGGCAGGGGTCTTCCTCAACTGCTCAACCACTGAGTACTCTTGTGACTTCATCTTCTTGAGGAATTCCTCTGCTTCCTCTTCTGACACTGGTTTCTTCAATTGGCTCTCTTTTACTGCTTTCATTTTTCTCAATTCCTCTGGAGCAAAGCACCTTCCAGACCGGGTGAGTCCATGCGTTTCATTAATTTCACCAGAAATCTCTTTTCCCTTATAAACTACTGCTACCTTGTTATATTTCCAAGGTACAGTCTTTGTACTCACCACTCGCATTTGCACTACTAGTTTTATGATTACTGGCTCTGTACTTGCGCCTTTCATAGTCACGATCGTCTTTGCGCCTGGCACTACCACTTTTAAACCTCCCACCACTACTGGCTTTCCTGTTGGTTCTTCAACAATCGCTTTTTCTTTCACGTCTTCCTTTTCTGCTTTGCCACTTGACTTTATCATCATCACAGACTGAGATGGTTTTTGATTGCTATCACCTTGCACCAATTCTATCATGTGTGTTTCATGGTGATTTGGCAGCGGATTCTGGGTGATGTTCGGAGCTTCTGGAGCCTGAACTTCAATTCTCCTATCGTTAATGAGATCCTGAATGGCATTCTTCAGCTGCCAACATTTTTCGGTATCATGGCCCAATGTCCCCGAGCAATACTCACACCTAACAGACGGATCAAGGTTTTTCGGGGGTGGGTTTGGAACTTTAGGTGCAACTGGGCTTAACATCCCCAACTCTTTCAACCTATGATAAAGGCTGGTGTATGATTCTCCGAGAGGGGTGAATGTTTTTCTTGCCTTGTTTCTCCACTCAGAGTCAGGCCTGGGCCTATTTTGGTTTCGGTAAGGTTTAGAGGTTGGGTATGTGTTCTGGGTGTGGTACACATTGTGTGGAGCTTGAGCTCTCCACACATGGGGTGGTGGTGGTGGGTAGGCTTGGGTTTGTGGGTGGTGGTAATGTGGGACTGTTGGTGGGTATGGTGGTGGTGGTAGGTTATATGGGCTTGGTGTGTTGTATGGGTTTGGCGGATAAGATGGTGGTGGTGGATTATATGGGGTTGATGGGTTTGGTGGGTGTTGGTGGTAGGGTCTTGGTGGGTTATAATGCGGGTTACGACTCCATGGCCTTCTCTCTACAGTTGCCACCTCTTCCTTCTTCTTCTTTCCCATTACTCCCCCGTTTCCAGTTTGTATAGCTTGATTGGTGGCCTTGATAGCCGAAAAACTCATGATTTTATTTGTCTTCAAACCCTCCTCTACAAAGCTTCCCATTTTCACGACTTCATTGAAACTCTTCCCGATCGCAGACACTAGATGACCGTAGTATGTAGGCTCCAAAGCCTGTAGAAAACAATCCACCATCTCCCCCTCCTTCATGGGTGGATCTACTCTCGCGGCCTGCTCCCTCCATCTGAAACCGAATTCTCTAAAGCTTTTCCCTGGCTTCTTCTCCATTTTTGTAAGGGATAGCCTGTCCTGTATGATCTCCAAGTTGTACTGAAAGTGACTTGCAAAGGCTTGTGCTAGGTCATCCCAAACGAACCACCTTGTATGGTCTTGTCGAGTGTACCACTCTAAAGCTGAACCACTCGGACTCTGGCTGAAGTACGCCATCAATAACTCATCTTTACCTCCCGCACCTCTCATCTTGCTACAGTATCCTCTGAGATGAGCTACCGGATCCCCGTGTCCGCTATACATGTCGAATTTTGGCAACTTGAATCCAACGGGAAGCTGCACCTCGGGGAATAGACACAGGTCCTTGTAGGCTACACTCACCTGCCCTCCTAGTCCTTGCATAGTGCGGAAAGCATTCTCCAGACTTTTTACTTTTCTGGCCATCTCTTCTTGCCCGGCACTCTTGGCAGTTCTCTCTTCACTTGTTTCTATCAGCGGAGCATGAGACTCATATTGTCGGAAAGTTGGCTCTGGAGGGTAGTAGTGAGGATCATGTATATGAAACATCGGTTCATTGGAGGATTTGTGCATAGCAGCGGGTGGAGGTGCCACATACACTGGAGCGCTTGGGTATGTGAGGTGGTGCTTGTTTGACTGGAGGTGGTGGTATCTGAGAGGTGGAGGCATAATAGTGAGGGTAATCGGGGTAGGTGGAGGATGAGTTCATTGTAGGTGGTTCAGGGTTGGGGTTGGCCGGAGGGACATATGCGGGGTTGGCAGGGTAGGCTGGTAGTGGTTGACCTCTAGACCAGGCCTAGTACATCTCGGCCATCTGCTGCCTCAGCTTGTACATTTCCTCCTTCATTCCTGCCACATCCACAATCTCTTCTTCGTGAGCGGGATCCACAATAGTTTCCTCGATTTCCTGGGATACAGCCTTTGTCATCTTTTTGTATCTGGTGTTGTATGGGTGGGTAGCCAGAATGCCAGTTGCATAGAGAATCTGAACTCACAAGCATCAACACCCGTTAGTTGTTAGCGCATGAATAAAATGCAACGACTTTAAAAACAAACACATTTCCTCAAGTCTTTATGCATCATCCCGACCGCTGCTCATTTGGACCACTCACTTTTCTCTTTTTCCACTCTTTTTCTTTTTTCTTTTTTTTTCTTTCTTTCTCCTTTTTTTCTTTTTCTTTTTTTTCTTTTCTTTTTCTTCTTTTTTTTGCTTTTTCTCTTTTTTTTTTCTTGCTTTTTCTTTCTCTCTATTTTTCTTTTCTTGCTTTTTCTTTTCATCTCTTTTTCATTGTCATTTTCATAATTACGTTCCTATTTATTTGCCTAGCGGATTTAAAAAGAAATGACATAAAGCAAAAGAATTGATAACAACACTTGTTTTTCATTGATAATTCAAAACATTGATTACAAAGTGATGTTTTAAAAAGAAAAATAAAAGATGATGCATGACCTAAGAGTACATTAATGCACTTAGTGCCCGCGAGGCATCGTTCGGCCTTGCCGCGGGCCTATATGCTAATCCCCTTTGAAGCCTATCCAGGTCGGCCATGACTTGTTGTACAAAAAACTTCACTGCAGATACAAAAGTCCTTCGAGACATATCTTCACAAAGCTGAGTCTTCCGGGTGATGTATTGGGCGATGCGAACGATCTTTTCTCTGATGACCCCTTTTTCTTGCAATAACCGGCTTATTTGTTGAGTGCGAGCATCCAAGGTATGTTGGTTGTCCTTTTGCACTTGTTGCGGCTCCAATTCTAATCTAGCCATAGTTGTGTAGCAGTGCTCTCTTTCTTCTTCAAGATCTTTGATAATCTTGTTACTCTTGACTGTGGCTGAGATTATTTTCTTTCTAAGCTGGGCTACTTCAAAATCATGCTTGTCTTGTAGTTGTTGAACCAACTTGGCTCTTTTCTCAGCATCTCTGTCCATTTGCTTCCGAGCCACGACTAACTCTTTTTCAGCTTTGTCCAAATCGAAGCTATAGTCATTTACCTTTCGCCGGAGAATCTCAATTAACTTTTCATCCCGGGCTGAACGAATTGGGGTCTCGGATGCAATTTTCATTTGAGCCATTTGAGCCTTCAACATATCATTTTCTTTCTTCAGCTGTTTCTTCTCCACTTCATCGGATGCTGCTTATAAACCGCTTTCGAAATGGAGATTTCTCAATTTATCCTCCAACAGACTGATTTTGGCCTTGTATTCTTTTTCCTTGGCCACCCATTTCAGATTTTCCTCGGATTGCTCTATCAGGTCTTGCAAGTGAGGTCTCTTTGAAAGACGTTCGTGTTCAACCCCTCGTCGGTACCATGTGGAGTATCCAGGTGATATCTCCCCCTTTGCTCTATTCGGCACACAAGTATCAATTTTCAAATTTTGGCACTCATTCCAGATTTGCCGGATTTTTGCTTCCGGGAATTGCCCGTCCGGACCAATCTCCACAGCTTGCACACTGAGGTCCCCATCTCTCGGAATAATCTGACACCGACCCAACTGTCGCAGGGCTCTGTATGGGGCATAAGGTTGTATACTCTTCAAACCCATGATCAAAAATGGCGATCCCTCCGTTGGCATGTATATCACCTCGTCGAGAGGTAACCAGTCATACGTCCAATCGATTTGACCGTCAGTTAGTGATCGAAGATACACAATCCAACCTTGGACTCCCTCCGGCAACTTTACTTCTTTTGTCCTCGTATTGAACTCTTCCAAACATGTCCGTTCGGCCGAACCATAGCTCGAGAATGAAGGATGGTGGCATAGATGCTCAATTAGCCAGATTTGCAAGATCAAGTTACACCCTTCGAAGAAGCTAGCCCCCGCTTTGCACGCAGTCAGAGCACGGTAGATGTCCGCGACGATCATTGGGGCCAGAGTACAATTATCTTGTACTATCAGTGTGGTAGCTACTCCGGCAACTTTTATATTGATATGTCCATCCTTTCTCGGGAATACGACAACTCCGAGAAATGCCACCAAAAATGCAAACCTCCGGTGTTCCTCCCATTTTGCTCGGTTGGACTTACAGCATAACTTGTTAATGAGGTCATTGAAACCCCCAACGTGTCCAAACCTACTGTAGATGAAGCTTAAAGAACAAAACCCGTTGGCCAGATCTTCATTGTGAACATTCCGGGCAATTTTCAAAGAGTCGAGGAAACGATGTACTGTCACTGTCCTCGGAGATACCGGGTATTTTCCTTTTAGCGGGACCTCAGTCTTCCCGATGTAGAAGGCAATCTCCTCCAAAGTTGGGGTAAGTTCAAAATCTGGGAAATGAAATACGTTGTGTGCCGGATCCCAAAACGTGACCAACGCTCTAATCACATCACCTCGAGGAACCATGTCTAATAACCCCGTAAGGCCTTTTAAGTACTTTTTGACCCAGTCTTGACCATCGGATCCCATGTCCTGCCACCATAATTTCAGCTCCAAAGGGATTTTATTTAGGGAAAAATGTTCATTCATCATCGTGCTCGTCCTGCACATTTATTAAAGTGACTTTATTTAGAAAAAGGGAAAATCTTTTTCAATGAAAGTTTTCATTTTTTGAAGAAAGAAAAGAAAGATGACTTTCGAAGTGGCCATTTTTGCCAAAATATCCTTCCAGCGTTCTTTCGGAACATTCGGCCATTTCCAAAAATAGCAATCACCTCGATTATTTGAAAAGAAAATCTTTTTTTTTTTGGTCTTTTTCTAAAAGTGTGGTTGGACCCGTTTAAGGGTTGCCTACGTATCCCACCTAATGGCGAGAATCAAACCTGCGTAGTTCGGTCAAATTATTTGACCAATTATTTCAACAAAAATTGTTCCACCCTTTTTTTTTTCAGATTTTCAAATTTTCGGATACCTATCTCCTATAAATCTTATTTTCCTCTTTCGCTCTTTTTTTTCTTTTTTCAACAATTTTTCTATCCTCGGGATTTTCGCCGGTCCGCATAACGATCAAGGACAATAAAAATGCAACACATCACATGCTCGGTCTTTTCCAATACCGGGTCACCTGTCCTAGACGGACCCAACCCCTGTGTTGAGTCCCCTAAGTCAAATATGATGCAAATAATCGTCCTAGACCTATGTTCAAAATCTTACGGTTTCATAGATTGCTAGACCGTGTACCCGAGCGGACAACTCGAATCGAGGAGGGGGCTACGTACGGTGACCCGCGGAGTCAATCGGCTTTGTAACTTATCCGGCCTCTGTTTTCTTAATTTAAGGTGACTTTAACAGAAAGGGGAGTCTCAACCAGTAAGCACATCCCCGAGGGAGAAGAAGAGAAGGGTTTTCGGCACAATTTTATATACAATCCACATAATATCAAAGCGATAAAGCACATAGCATGTTGTTCAAATCATATAATGAAGTCAAACAATATCACGAACGGCAATTCTAAGGAGCTCGAGTTCTTAAACCCTAAAACCGAAGTTCGGGGTTGGATCCCCAGCAGAGTCGCCAGAGCTGTCACACCTCCCTTTTTACTACCCCACTTTGGGTATAAATACACTTGTAGGGTATACCCCGACGTTCAATTACCCGAAACGGATAAAATAACGTAAGGGAAGGAGTTTTTCCAATTAAAGGACAATCGGTTCGGGATTTTATTAGAGATTAATCAGAGTCGCCACTTGGGAATGATAATGGTGTCCCAAGTCACCGGTTAATCCCGAATCCGAGGAATTTTGACTCTTAAAAATGTCTGCGAAGCAGAGATCCGGATAAGGAACTCTGTTAACCCGGGAGAAGGTGTTAGGCATTCTCGGATTCCGTGGTTTTAGCACGGTCGCTCCACTGTCGTTCTTGACTTTTGTTTGACTCAATTATAGGTTTTAACAACATAATGTGCTTTTACGTTAAATATTATTTTTTAGGAATTTGCGATATCGCGAAAACACACCTCGAGTCATACCGCAACCAGTACGCCTATGACTTTTGGTGTATTTCAGCTTTACCGAGATTTGGATTTGAGTCGCACCAGGTGCACACTCGTTCATAGGAAGGTATATTAAAATCGTGCCTAAAGATAGTCTATATCGGCTTTTAACTTTGGGAGAGGCTATGGAATTCGCTATTAGCCTCTCCGGTTCTATTATGTTATTCTATTACTAAATGGGGGCCCCGGTGTTTGTTATTCGGGCGAGGCTCATCCCAATTTTTATTAAAGGATACTAATATTTGGCTAAGTTTTCTATATTTGTTCTTGCCTTAAACGATAAATATTCCAGGCCCGTTGAATTTGTTATTTTATTGGGCCTGGTCTTCTCTTCAACCATTTAAACGGATCCGCAAAAGACGAGCCCAAGCCTCAAAGCCCAGAATGTCTTCAAACTCTCGATCAGTAGACTAAGCGATTTCATAGGACAGTTCAGGCCCAACGTTACACAGGGCCCAAACCAGACGAAAATGATAAAGGCAACAGAAATAATGAACTCACAGTAATCAGACATAGAAGAACAAAATTAAACTACTCTTTTATTAATCAAAAGGCAAAATAACTGTACAAGAATACTTCATGCTAACTCTGAATTATATCTAAAATACACGAAAGCTTAATACACTGACTTTCTCTGATCTTGACTTTTACTAACGAATTTACACGATCCTTTTTTAGCTATTTACTAGTTGAAAGCTTATGAAGCTAACTGTATAAGAAGACTATTTAAAGACAAGATGAGTAATTTACAATTACACTGCTAACCTGCTGATTTTAATACAGATTTAAACCTATTTGATAGTTTCTAAACTAGTCTCAACCTAATTATTACTCCATCTACTCACTTTGCGTTTTAAACTCAATCAACTCTGGACAACTGACCTTGAAACATGCTAATTACAAAATTCAAAGTTCTGATTACTGGATCATAACAGCTTAAGTGTCTATTTTTAAAACGATTCGAAGCTTAATCATAACTACACCATGGATTCCCCTATGACTTGGCGCCTTACAGCGTTATCAATCAGGTTATGCTAGACTAACATTTCTCGTCTTTTAAAATTACTTATGTTAAAATGCGAATCCATATCATATGAATGACTATGTGATTATGACTTATGAAATTACTTGTGAAGAACCAGTTAACGTTTTAATCCATGATTAGCTAGCTTATGTTTTAACGTTTTTTACCTAATTAGCTAAGTGATAGGCTATTACTACTACCATTATACTACTACTATTACTAGCTATTACAATGTTTTTGTATTTTTGTTTTTCAGTTACTATATCATACAATAAGTAAGCTGTGAATCTTAAACTAACCACATTAAACTACAAAAGAAAAACTACAAAGCAGCATTGTATAAGAACTGAGTCTTCATTTTTCATTCAATCAACTCCCATTACAGCTTTAAACGAAAGAGATGTACCTGGATCACAAAGAAAGCCCAATGAGTCTAAGGGGATCAAGTAAGTAAAGCAGCAATGGACTCAAGCAAAGCAATTCAACAATGGTAGAAGACACACGACAACAGAACACCACAGCCAACAGCAAATAGAATTCCAGATGATTAGAGCAAAAACTCAGAACCAGAAGAAGTTAAACCAAGTGCTCGCTCCAAAAATACCAGAAGAACACTACTATTCTATTGCTATTTCACTCTCCAAACTACTGTATTTAATCAGCCTAGATATAGATTTCAGATTGCTTAGAATTGGAACCCCTTTTCAGCCCTTTTCTAGAGGTATTTATAGTTGTGGTAAGAGCTGATGACTTGGGGAGGAAGTTTGGGATTTAATCCCACTTCTCCCCTCTCTAAAATTATGAAATATACACTTTAGCCCCAATTTCTGTTAACAGAAATCCTTCCAGCATGTGCTGGAAGGTTCTAAAGATTCCTTTTAGGGGCTTTTTACCAATGTGACCTTAGGGGTTTGAGATTTTTACAGATTTCCCTTTTTAGGGAGACCATTATACCCTTAAATCTCTGCAAAATTGCAGAAATCAGGGGTACAAAGGACTCCCTTACCCTCTTAGGTTCTAACTATTTACTATTTTACCTTTTAAACTCCCAATTGTGCCCCTAAGGGCACTGCTGATTTACTAGACCTACCTAGGTCAAAGTTTCAGCATCCTTTGAACCTATTTAACTAATAGCCAGCCCTTGCATTGGTATTTAAGGGCTGGCCAGATTTATTTTAAGGGACTATTTCAATTTTAGCCACTTCTGGATCTATTTCGGTTAATTAAGACTAAGTTATTTCAATTTTAAGCTAATTGCAGGCATAGCCTGCTTTATTATTAAAAGTAACTCTTTAAAATCTAGCCAGTCTCAAGTTGAGACTTGGCTTTGGGTAATTAAACCCAATTACTGAACATTTGGGCCCAAAACCTTTGCAGGTTTGGCCATTTTTATGTTCAGGGCTCTAAAGAGACTGGGCTAGTCTGCATTTGCAGACATAGCCATTTTGCACAACCGACCACTTTTAAAGTGGACTGTGTGTTAGGGCTTTATAGAATAGGTCAACCCTTTGCAAGGTTGACCATTCTTAAGCCAATTATTTAACTTATAGCCTAATTATGTTCATTTTCAGTTTATATCTATTTAAGAACTAGCCATTTAGTGAGACCTAGCACTAACAGCTATACCCAATTCACCTAAAGTATGACAGGCCCTTAACAGTGTTCAACTAACAATGGAACTATTGCAGTTTTAGCCATTTCAACATATAATTGCACCCATAACCATATGAAACCTAACAGTGTTTATCAACTAATTAAAATTCAGAAAAGGGATTTGATAATGTTGAATCTCAACTAATCAACTCACATTGCTCAGGTTCATATAGCAAAGATATCAATTAATCATTGAACAGGACTAATTAGAAACAACTTATGTTAAATGACTCACTGAAAGACTCCAACATACTCAAGATTCATGGGCACAAACATATAGACACTAAATTCTCACAAAACAGTCCAGAAGAAATGAAGCATGACTTATATCATTCATGAGAACCAACTACTGACCCTAGGACCAAACTAAATCATGTAAAGAAGATAGAACAGTATGGACATTTGAACTAGTAGAAGAGACTCTAATTAGGGTAAAACAACTAAGCTAATCATGAAGGGAGGCACAAGAGATATCTAATTTTCAAAGATGAAATGTTGCAAGCTAAACAAGAGAACTCTAGCTATAACCAAGAGTGAGGAACACACAAGGAAGAACAGTCAGGACATCAACTTAAAAGATGAAAAGAAAATAAGAGTTAAGCATGCATGACAGTAGAAGAAAAGTTAACTAGACTATGAAAGCTAAACAGATCAAGGACTGTAATGGAATCAAGGTAACTCTTTTGACTCAATCAGAAACATAACATGACTTGAAACAAACAAAGCAACAGAACATCATGAGGAAAAACGAGATGGAAAGGAAACCTAGTTCTATCATAGATCTTTCAAGCTAAAGCAACAAGAGCAGTCAGAACAAATCCAAAAACTATATGATTTAGTAAAAATGAAGACAAGAAAAGAGTCAGAAGTGACTTAGGCTTTAAGCAAACAGAACAAATAAGAAACAAAGACCAACGGTCATGCTTTTGTAGTAAACAGAAACCAGCAGCTAAAATGACCAAGAAAAGGTGAAATCTCTAAACTTAGAGCAAAGAAACATGAGATTAAAACATAACAAACAGAATCTTATCACTAACATGCTCGAAAGAACAGATTAAGAAACCTTATGACTAAATATCAGAGACACAGGACAAGAGATGTGAAACATGCGAAGACAAACATAACAAGAAAAGAACTAATGATAAGCAAAGATAGAAAACCCTAAAACTAGCATGTGAAACAACTAATTAGTATAGGAGAGATAACAATTAACGGAGTAAAGCGACAAAAGAAATATGAACTACAGAACCATGGGGAACATAATCAAACAGAAACAAATCACGGACACAAACAAAAATCAGAGAAGACATAGAAGACATGCAAAACACGAAAATCAAACAAACAAAAACAAAGAAAAATAACAGACAGAGGGAAGGGACTTAGCTTAGCGGGGCCTGTCCCACGAGCTTCCTACTCCTCTTTCTTTCTTTTCTTTATTCTTTCTTAGACTCTCAAGCCTTCTTCTCCTTTTCTTTATTCTTCTTTTTTTTACTTTTCTTTTCTCTGGTTTTTCTTTTAAGGCTTAAAGACGAAGCCTTTTGGGTCTCTGAGTTTGTGGGGGTGTTTGGGGATGGTAAAAGACATGGTCTTTGGGTGGTTTAATTTTTGGGGGTCGCCGGAGTTAGGGTTCCGACGACCTTCTTTGGAATATTCGAGGAGCTACGGGTATATTTGAAGGGTAAGGGTGGTATGGTTGAATAGATCAGAGGAAGGGGAAGAGATTGGCATTGGTTTGATGTGGATCCTTGTTGTTTGGTGGTCACCGGCGTAGATTCCGGTGACCGGGATTTATGGAGAAGGGGAGTTCTTGGGGGGCTTTTTGATGGAGAAGAAGAAATAGAAGAAGGAAAAGACGAGAGGGGAGTCAGAAGAGGCCGGCGACCACCATGGGAGTGGTGGCCGCCATGGCCGTTGAAGTCTTGAAGAAGATGAAGATAGAAAGAATCAGGGGCGGCTAGGGTTTGAAACGAATGAGAAAATGGCCATCTCTTCAGACAAGAGCCTTATATAGGAAAGGCGTCCGAGATAATCTGAGCCGTCCAATTGATGGAGATCAACGGCTCACACGCGCGTTACTAAAACGGCGTCGTTTGATTGCTTATGAGACCAAGGTCTTTAGTCGTTGGATCAATCTTAAACGGACGGCTGAGATCAAATCTCAGCATTAATCAATCCCCTTATAATTCAACTAATATTCTCAGCCGTTGATTTGAGGAAGCGAACGGCTGAGATCACCTCTGCTTAAAACATTGGACCGGGTCCCTTGGGCTTAAGTGCTTGGGCCTCCAAATTTAATTCAAATTGGCCCAAGCTTAATACACTACCAATTTTGTATTTTTCGATATTAATCTATTTTTATGTATTTTCTTTTATACTTTTTTTTTCTTTTTCTTTTATGGAAAATTATAAAACCTAATTTCCTACTTACTCTAATTATTTAGTATTTTTGGCAATTTTCTACTATTTTTCCCTAATTTCCACTACTTAACACTACTTTTTGCTAATTTTCTTAAAATCTAACTAATTAAACTAACAAATTAATTACCTAGCCTATTTTTTTGATTTTCTTTTAATTTCTACTTATTCAAACACAAAAGTATAGCTAATTCCAAACAAAGCAAGTAATTGCACTCAAAACATATTTATTTTAATTTTGGAATTAATTGCTCAGTGCAAAAATCATGTGCTCACATCAGTGCAAATACAAGTGAGCAGTAATGAGAGATTTTTTCACATTGGCACATTCTGTGAAAGCATTAGTAATAGTAGTAGTAATAGTAATAGTAGTTAGTAGTGGTAGTAGTAGTGGTAGTAGTAGTAGTAGTGATGGTAGTGGTAGTGGTAGTCATAGTAGTAGTAGTAGTAGTAGTAGTAGTAGTAGTAGTAATAGTCGTATTAATAGTAGTGGTAGTGATAGTAGTAATAATAGTCGTAGCAGTTAGTCATAGTAGTAGTAGTAGTAGTAAGGTAGTTGTAGTAGTGGTAGTGGTAGTGATAGTTGTAGTGATAGTAGTAGTAGTAGAGATAGTAGTGATAGTAGTAGTAGTAGTAGTGGTAGTAGTAGTAGTGATAGTAGTGGTGGTAGTAGTGATAGTAGTTGTAATGGTGGTAGTGGTGATACTAGTGGTGGTAGTAGCGGTGGTAATGATAGTAGTAGTAGTAGTACCGATAGTACTAGCAGTAATAGTGATGGTGATAATAATAGTAGTAGTAGTAGTTAGTCGTAGTGGTAGTAGTAGTAGTAGTAGTATTAGTAGTAGTAGTTAGTAGTAGTGATAGTAGTAGTAGGAGTAGTAGTAATAGTAGTAGTAGTACAACTTTTAATTATAATTAATAATACTATAGTATTTTCGCCTATTATGAAGTTTTCCAACTTCAAAAATTCCCGTTAACCATCCGAAATCACCCCGAGCCCCCCGGGACCTCAACCAAAAATACCAATACCTCCTAAAACATCATACAAACTTGTTCCAATCATCGACATGCATCAAACAACGCCAAGAACATCAAATTACATCGAATTCAAGTCTAAATTCTTCTAAAACTTTCAAAACACGCATTCGATAAAAAATCCAACCAAAGCATATCCGAATGACCTGAAATTTTGCACACATATCCCAAATCACCTACCGAAGCTACAGCAGCTCTCGGAACTCCATTCCGATTCCCGGATCAAAATCTCACCTATCAACCAAAAATTACCAAAATACTAACTTCGCCAATTCAAGCCTAAATTAGCTACGGACGTTCAAAATACATTCCGAACATGCTCCCAACCCCGAAATCACCTAACAGAGCTAACGGAATCATCATATTTCCATTTTGGGGTCGTCTTCACACAGTTGACTATGGTCAGTTTTCTAATACTTAAGCTCTCATTTAGGGACTAAGTATCCTAAAACTCTCTAAAACTCAAAACGAATATTCCCGTCAAACCACAATAGCAAAAATAAATACGGGGAAAGGAGTTAATAGGGGATCGGGGCATAAATTCTCAAAATGACCGGCTGAGTCTTTACAGTGAGCAAAATGGTAAGATCATAAACAACCTCTTGATCAAAACATCACTCATAAACAACCACTCGGGCATATCTCATATCACTCACACTCAGGGTACCCACGCTCAATGGAGGTGTATAGACTCTGGAGGGGATCCTTCAACTCAGGCGCTATAACAAACCACCTTGTGGCATAAATCAACCAAGCACTCGGCTTGACTCAATCATGAATCAGTAACAACATGACACGCATGCAACCCAATCCTCGTGATACCTGCTGAGCATCAAAACATGAAATACTAGATGAGCTCCAGCCAAACTGGGAGGTAAGGCAAGCTCATAAGCAACCTCCCCAACTCGCCTCAAAATCTCAAAAGGGCCAATAACCTTCGGGCTCAACTTCCCTTTCTTCCCAAACCTCATGATGCATTTCATAGGTGAAACCCGAAGCAGAACCCGCTCTCCGACCATATATGAGACATCACGAACCTTCCTGTCCGTGTAACTTTTCTGTCTGAACTGCGCTGTACGGAGTCTATCTAGGATCACCTTAACCTTCTCCAATGCATCTTGAACCAAATCTGTACCCAACAGTTTATCCTCAGACGGTTCTAAGCTTCTCCAATGCATCTTGAACCAAATCTGTACCCAACAGTGTAGCCTCAGACGGTTCAAACCAACCCACCCGAGATCTGCACCTCCTACCATATAGAGCCTCAAATGACGCCATCTGAATGTTGGACTGATAAATTTTGTTGTAAGCAAACTCAGCCAATAGCAAGAATTAAAGATCCTCCAAACACAATCATACTCATGCGATACGCTCATCATCACCCGAGTACCCAACTCCTGCTGAACAACTCCCCAGAACTATAATGTGAACTGAGTACCCTTGTCTGAAATAATAAAAACTGGAATACCATGAAGATGGAAAATCTCCCGGATATAAATATCCACCAACCACTCGGATGAATAAGTAGTACACACAAGATAAAATAAACGAACCCAAATCCAGTCGTGATGGCGCCCAACAATCAAGCTAGGCCAGCCAAACCAACAGTTTAATTATAACACAATACCATTCCCCTAATGGACAACCCAAGAAGAATATATGAGTTTAAGAACTCCAATAATAATAATACTGAACAAAAAGTACTGACACTCCCAAAGATCCGGAGTCACAAGTCTAGAGCCTCTAACAAAACCCAACAGAAATAGAGAGTACGATATAGAAGTACTCAAGTCTGAATACAAAATATACAATAACAACTGGAATGAGAGGAGAAGCTAGGCTCTGCGAACGTAGGCGGCTACCTCAGCAACTCGATGTGACAATGTAAACGCTGGAGATGCCCGTCTACTGCTCCTGAGTACCTGAGTCTGCACACAAAAGGTGCAGGGAGTAGGGGTGAGTACTAAGTACTCGGTGAGTAACAAATATATATATGTAGTTGACAGTAAGAAATCCACAAAAATACCACAATATGAAGCTACACTACAGTCCGAATCTCCTACGAACTAGCAATCAACAGTACAATTCAGCTACCACAGAGTAATTTAACAAATAAAGATGCAATGCAATGCACATAACCGCTACGGCGTGTAGCCCAATCCGATTTAACATCGACGGCGCTCACTGGGGGTGTGTACAGACTCCGGAGGGGCTCCTGCAGCCCAAGCGCAATACTGCTGCGGCGTGCAGCCCGATCCTCGCATCAACCACTGCGGCGTGCAGCCCGATCCCATACTCAGTCCACAATAAGCAATTAAGTCACAAAACAATTCATTTTCCTTATTTCCACTTCTCAATTCATAATTTATGAAAAATACTTTAACTTTATTAATTTTGCAAAAGCCGGTGACTTAGCATTTCAAAAGTGTGATTACAATTTCCAGGACTGAGATCAGTGATTTAAGCAATTTTTTAGCTATCACATAAATATTGTCCTCTAAGGACGCTACAGATCGGCTCAAGGCCCCAAACAAGGCTTACGGCCCACAAATATAGCAAATACAGTGTATTTCCAACACTAACCACATATTATTCATTTCCGGGATGGACCAAGTCTCAATCCCCAATCACAATCAATCCCGCACCTGCCACGGTGTGCGAGCCACGCCCTATTAGCGTCACAATGTGCTAAGCCGGGGTTTCGAACCCTCGGGCTACAATATACACAAACTACTCACCTCTAGCCGGTCGTAGACTCGTCCGCGATGCCTTTTCCTTTGAATTCCGTTGCCTCGTGTGTAGAATCTAGTCAAATAACAATAATTATATCAAATACGGGTCAAAAAATCATAACCCACTTCAATTTATATGAAATTCGCAAAATTACACTAAGTTGGTAAAACCCGACCCCGGGCCCCACTGCTCGGAAAATTCCGAAATTAGCACCAACGCGATCCTTATCTCGCCACGAGTCCGTGCATATAAAATTTATCGAAATCGGAGTTCAAATGGCCTTCCAAATCCAAAAATCCCGTTTTTAATACTTAGGCCACATTTCTTCAAGATTTCAACCCAATTTCATGAAGATTAATGTTAATACTACCATAAATTGATGTTTTTGAGTCAAGAATCTTACCTCCGACGAATACCCGATGACTTCTCGGTGATTTCCTCGAGTTTTCTTCTCTCTAGGGCTCAAATGTGTGTTTTGGGTTAATGAACCCGTAACTCTCTGTTTCTGGATTAAATTCACTGCCAGACACCATTGTTCATCGCGTTCGCGTGACCCTCTACGCGTTCGCGATGAACAAACCAGCCTTACTCTTCGCGAACGCGACGCTGGCCACGCGTTCGCGATGCTCAAATCCTGTAACTCTTCGCGGACGCGACTCATCCCACGCGTTCGCGATGTTCAAACTCCCAGCCACCCGGATTTCTTCTACGCGTTCGCGATAGACCTCCCGCGAACGCGAAGCACAACACCACGACCCTACGCGAACGCGACCCAAGCAACGCGTTCGCGATGCTTAACACCCCAGACCTACGCGAACGCGACGCCTTCTCCCGCGAACGCGATGCACAAAAAGCCTTGGCCTTCGCGAACGCGACACTGGCCACGCGAACGCGAAGGCTTAAGGACCTGGGCAGAACCTGCAGTTTTCTGCAGAATTTTTCCAAGTTCTAAATGCCCGGTTGATGGTCCGAATCCATCCCGAGGCCCCCGGGACCCCAACGAAAACCACCAACATACCCCAAAACATGATACGGACTTGTTCCAATCATAAAAACACCATACTAAACATCAAAATCTCCATTTACTCACGGATTCAAGCCTAAGTTTCTTCAAAACTTTCAAAACTAACATTCAATCCAAAACCCGATCAAACGATGTCCGAATGACCTGAAAATTTGCGGACATATCCAAAATCACATAACGAAGCTACAAAAATTGTCGGAATTCCATTCCGACCCCCGGATCAAAATATCACCTACCATCCGGTTTTCGCCAAAATTCAACATTCGCCAATTCAAGCCTAAAACTACACCGGACCTCCGAATTAAATTCCGATTGTTCTCCTAAGTCATAAATGATCCCCCGGAACTAGTCGAATCATCAGAATCCGGTTCCGAGCACTCTAACTCAAAAGTCAACTCTTGGTTGACTTTTCATTTTCAAGCTTTCTTCAAACATGCTATTTGTTTCATTTTCAATCCAAATCACTCCTAACTCACCCGATATACTCTAATACTGATTTAAAAGCATAATATATGTAAATACAAGGTAACGGGGTGGTAATTCCCGTAACGACGGGCCGGGTCGTTACATTCTCCCCAACTTAAACAAACGCTCGTCCGCGAGCGGGTTAAGAAACATACCTGGAGTATCAAACAAGTGTGGATATCTACTTCGCATCTCCTGCTCGGTCTCCCAAGTTGCTTCCTCCACGGGACGACCTCTCCATTGCACTTTCACTGAAGCTATATCCTTAGATCTCAGCTTACGAACCTGTCGACCCAAAATGGCTACTGGTTCCACATCATAAGTCAAATCCTCATCTAGCTGTATCGTGCCGAAGTCCAACACATGAGACGGGTCTCCGACATACTTCCGGAGCATAGATACATGGAACACCGGGTGAACTCCCGACAAACCGGGTGGCAAAGCAAGCATATAAGCCACCTCCCCAACTTTCCTAAGCACCTCAAAAGGTCCAATAAACCTTGGGCTCAACTTCCCTTTCTTTCCAAACCTCATAACACCCTTCATAGGCGAAACCTTCAACAACACCTTCTCACCTACTGAATAAGACACATCTCGGACCTTCCGGTCTGCATAACTCTTCTGACGCGACTGAGCTGTGCGAAGTCTCTCCCGAATCACCTTCACCTTATCTAAGGCATCTTGGACTAACTCTGTCCCTAACAACCTAGCCTCGCCGGGCTCGAACCAACCAACTGGAGATCTACACCGCCTCCCATATAAAGCTTCATACGGTGCCATCTGAATGCTGGACCGATAGCTATTATTGTAAGCAAACTCCGCCAAAGGCAAATAATCAGCCCATGAACCACCAAAATCAATGACACAAGCACGCAACATGTCCTCCAATATCTGAATAGTACGCTCGGACTGCCCATCCGTCTGTGGATGAAATGTTGTGCTCAACTCTACCTGTGAACCCAACTCTCGCTGAAATGTCCTCCAGAACTGAGATGTGAACTGGGTACCTCTGTCCGATATAATGGAAATAGGAACTCCATGCAATCTCACTATCTCACGGATGAATATCTCTGCCAACCGCTCTGAGGTATAGGTAGTACACACTGGGATGAAGTGAGCTGACTTGGTCAACCTATCCACCACCACCCAAACTGAATCAAACTTCCTCGCCGTCCGAGGGAGTCCACTAACAAAGTCCATAGTTATTCTTTCCCACTTCCACTCAGGAATATCAATTCGCTGGAATACACCACCAGGTCTCTGATGCTCATACTTGACCTGCTGACAGTTTAGACACCGAGCCATATGGCTCACAATATCTTTCTTCATCTTTCTCCACCAGTAATGCTGCTTCAAATCCTGATACATCTTCGCGGCTCCTGGATGAATAGAATACCGCGAGCTGTGGGCCTCTTCCAATATCAACTCACGAAGGCCATCAACATTGGGCACACATATCCGGCCCCGCATCCGCAATACACCCTCACTATCAATAGTGACATCTCTAGCATCATCATGCTGAACTCTGTCCTTAAGGACAAGTAAGTGTGGATCATCATACTGGCGCTCTCGAATACGATCATATAAAGAAGAACGAGCTACTACACAAGCCATCACCCGACCGGGCTCAGAAATATCCAGCCTCACCATCTGATTAGCTAACGCCTGAACATCAACTGCTAGGGGTCTCTCCCCAACTGGAATATACGCCAAACCGCCCATACTAATAGCCTTCCGGCTCAATGCATCAGCCACTACATTGGCTTTCCCGGGATGGTACAAGATAGTAATATCATAGTCTTTAAGCAATTCAAGCCATCTCCGCTGCCTCAAATTTAGATCTTTTTGCTTAAACAAATGCTGAAGGCTGCGGTGGTCCGTATATACATCACAAGATACACCATATAGATAATGCCTCCAAATCTTCAAGGCATGAACAATAGCAGCTAACTCCAAATCATGAACAGGGTAGTTCTTCTCGTGGGGCTTTAGCTGACGAGAAGCATATGCAATAACTCTACCCTCCCTGCATCAACACACAACCGAGTCCAACTCTGGAAGCATCACAATACACCGTATATGACCCTGAGGCCGATGGTAACACAAGTACTGGAGCCGTGGTCAAAGCCTCCTTGAGCTTCTGAAAGCTCTCTTCACATTCATCGGACCACACAAATGGAGCATTCTTCTGTGTCAGCTTAGTCAACGGTGAAGCAATAGATGAGAAATCCTGAACAAACCGACGATAATAGCTTGCCAAGCCGAGAAAACTACGAATCTCTGTAGCTGAGGAAGGTCTGGGCCAATTCTACACTGCCTCAACCTTCTGTGGATCAACCCGAATACCATCACTGGACACTATATGTCCCAGAAAACCCACAGTATCAAGCCAGAATTCACACTTAGTGAATTTTGCATAAAGCTTCTCTTCTCTCAACCTCTGCAATGCCACTCTCAAATGCTGTGCATGCTCCTCCCGGCTGCGTGAATATACCATAATATCATCAATAAACACAATCACAAAAGAATCCAGGTACGGCCGAAATACACTATTCATCAAGTGCATGAATGCAGCTGGGGCATTAGTCAGCCCGAAAGACATCACCAGGAACTCGTAGTGCCCATATCGCGTCCTGAACGCTGTCTTCATAATATCCGAGTCCCCGATCTTCAACTGATGATAGCCCGATCGAAGATCAATCTTAGAAAATACACTAGCTCCCTGTAGCTGATCAAATAGGTCCTCAATACGAGGTAATGGATATTTATTCTTCACTGTTACCTTGTTCAGCTGCTTGTAATCAATGCACATTCTCATTGTGCCATCTTTCTTCTTCACGAACAACACCGGTGCACCCCAAGGTGACACACTTGGACGAATGAAACCCTTATCTAAGAGTTCCTGAAGCTGTTCTTTCAATTCTTTTAACTCTGCTGGTCGATAGGGAGGAATAGAAATGGGCTGAGTGCCCGGCACCAAATCAATACCAAAATCAATATCTCTATCAGGCGGCATGCCTGGCAGGTCTGCTGGAAATACATCCGGAAACTCCCTCACAATGGGGACCGAATCAAGACCGGGTGTCTCGGCCTCAACATTTCTAATGAAGGCCAAATAAGATAAACAACCCTTGCCAATCATTCGTTGGGCCTTTATATAAGAAATCACCCTATCGGACACATAATCAGTCAAGCCACGCCACTCGATCCTCGGATTACCTGGAATAGCTAGTGTGACTGTCTTGGCATGACAGTCCAGAATCGCATGATAAGGAGATAGCCAATCCATGCCTAGGATAACATCGAAATCCACCATGCCCAGTAGTAATAAATCAACTCGGGTCTCCAGGACCCCCAATAGTAATAATACAGGATCGATATACCTGATCCACAACAACAGTATCCCCCACCGGGGTAGACACATGTACGGGCAAAGCAAGAATACCACGGGTCATACCCAAATGATGTGCAAAATAAGTAGAGACATAAGAATAGGTGGATCCGGGATCAAATAAGACGGAAGCATCCCTGTGGCAGACTGAGATAATACCTGAAATGACCGCATCCGAAGCACTAGCATCCTTCCTATCCGGAAGAGCATAGAAACGAGCCTGGCCTCCACCAGTACGATCCTCGCCCCTAGGGCGACCTCTGGATACCTGGCCACCAGTCCTAGCCGACTGTGCTGGCGCTAAAGAAACAGGAGTAGAAGACGAGGGCTGATCGCTCTGCTGAGACTGCTTACGAAGCCACTGAGGACACTCTCTCTTGATATGGCCCAAATCACCGCACTCAAAACAACGGCCTAAAGATGGAAGAAGGGGCTGCTGAGGACCCCTCGCTACAGATGAACCCTGTGATGAGGAAGCAGGAGCAGAGCTCTGAGTTGGAAGAGCACTCAGTGCAGGCTGACTCTGCTGACGGCCCTGCTGACCCTGATAACCCTGATGGACTTGACGACCACGATCTGATGAAACCCCACTGGACTCTGCACGTCAAGACTGATGAGACCTGAAAGAACGACCCCTGCTATACTGAGGTTGGCCCCTAGACGGAGCACCACTGTAGCTGCCAGTGCCACGAGGCCTCTTAGCCTCTCTCTCCTCCCGCTCTCTGCGGCGATCTGTCTCAATATGACGGGCAGCATCAACCACCTCCTCAAAGGTAACTGCCGAAACTCTCTCCCTGGTCATCAATATGCGAATGGGATAAATAAGGCCATCGATAAGTCTCCGAATCCTCTCTCTATCTGTAGGAACCATCCACATGGCATGACGGGCCAACTGTGTGAATCTCATCTCGTACCGATTAACCGTCATCTCTCCCTGCTTCAACCACTCGAACTGACATCGCAGCTCCTCTCTCTGAGACTGAGGCACGTACTTCTCCAAAAATACCGTGGAGAATTGCTGCCAAGTGAGGGGCACTGCCCCAGCGGGCCTACGCCTCTCAAAATCCTCCCACCATTGAAATGCTGCACCTGTGAACTGAAAAGTGGTGAATGAAACACCGCTGGACTCTAGAATACCCGCGGTGCGAAGCATGCGCTGACATCTGTCAAGGAAACCCTGGGCATCCTCGCCCTCAGCTCCACTGAATGTCGGAGGCTGTAACCTCTCAAATCTCTCCAAACGATGCTGCTCATCGTCGGGCATAACTGGAACCATATATGCAGGAGCTGGTGCAACGGGCGCAACTGGCTGAACTGGCTCGGGTGTGTGAGCCACGGGGGTCTGATTCCCTCCCCCTGCCTGTGAAGAAGATACTGCAGCAGTAGCAGCAACTACCTGTGCCAAGCCTGTGCACACTGATAATATCTGAGCCAAGGTCTCCTGAAGACCCGGTATCACAATAGGCACTGCCGGTGCTTGAACCTGAGCTGCCGGAGCGTCTGCCGCTGGAATCTGGTCCTGAGTCTGGGCCACTGGTGGGTCAGCAGGTGCTGGTGCTGCTGCCCTACCTCTACCACGACCACGGCCTCTGGGTGCCAATGGTGGTCGTCCGCCACGTCCGTTAGCTCGTGTTCTCGCCATTTGCGAGAGAATAGAATATGGAAAGATTTAATTTCATGATAACACAAATCGCACGATATGAATTCAAGAAAATGAGGTTTTTCCTAAAGTTTCTGTAGCCCTTCGAAGATAGATACGGACGTCTACGTACCGATCTGCGAAAGCCTACTAAACCGGCTCATGACTCGCGAGTCCTAATAACCTAGAGCTTTGATACCAACTTGTCACGACCCAAATCCGGTCGTGATGGCGCCCAACAATCAAGCTAGGCCAGCCGGACCAACAATTTAATTATAACACAATACCAGTCCCCAAATGGACAACCCAAGAAGAATATATGAGTTTAAGAACTCCAATAATAATAATACTGAACAAAAGTACTGACACTCCCAAAGATCCGGAGTCACAAGTCTAGAGCCTCTAACAAAATCCAACAGGAAATAGAGAGTACGATATAGAAGTACTCAAGTCTGAATACAAAATATAAAATAACAACTGGAATGAGAGGAGAAACTAGGTTCTGCGAACGTAGGCAGCTACCTCAGCAACTCGATGTGACAATGTAAACGCTGGAGATGCCCGTCTACTGCTCCTGAGTACCCGAGTCTGCACACAAAAGGTGCAGGGAGTAGGGGTGAGTACTAAGTACTCAGTGAGTAACAAATATATATATGTAGCTGACAGTAAGAAATCCACAAAATACCACAATATGAAGCTACACTACAGTCCGAATCCCCTACGAACTAGCAACAACAATACCATACAGCTACCACAGAGTAATTCAACAAATACAGATGCAATGCAATGCACATAACCGCTACGGCGTGTAGCCCGATCCAATTTAACGTCGACGGCGCTCACTGGGGGTGTGTACAGACTACGGAGGGGCTCCTACAGCCCAAGCGCAATACTGCTGCGGCGTGCAGCCCGATCCTCACATCAACCACTGCGGCGTGCAGCCCGATCCCATACTCGGTCCACAATAAGAAATTAAGTCACAAAACAATTCATTTTCCTTATTTCCAGTTCTCAATTCATAATTTATGAAAAATACTTTTATCTTTATTAGATTTTGCAAAAGCCGGTGACTTAGCATTTCAAAAGTGTGATTTCCATTTCCAGGACTGAGATTAGTGATTTAAGCAATTTTAGCTATCACATAAATATTGTCCTCTAAGGACGCTACGGATCGGCACAAGGCCCCAAACAAGGCTTACAGCCCACAAATATAGCAATTACAGTGTATTTCCAACACTAACCACATATTATTCATTTCCGGGATGGACCAAGTCTCAATCCCCAATCACAATCAATCCCGCACCTGCCACGGTGTGCGAGCCACGCCCTATTAGCGTCACAATATGCTAAGCCGGGGTTTCGAACCCTCAGGGCTACAATATACACAAACTACTCACCTCTAGCCGGTCGTAGACTCGTCCGCGATGCCTTTTCCTTTGAATTTCGTTGCCTCGTGTGTAGAATCTATTCAAATAACAATAATTATATCAATTACGGGTCAAAGAATCATAACCCACTTCAATTTATATGAAATTCGCAAAATTACACTAAGTTGGTAAAACCCGACCCCGGGCCCCACTGCTCGGAAAATTCCGAAATTAGCACCAACGCGATCCTTATCTCGCCACGAGTCCGTGCATATAAAATTTATCGAAATCGGAGTTCAAATGGCCTTCCAAATCCAAAAATCCCGTTTTTAATACTTAGGCCACATTTCTTCAAGATTTCAACCCAATTTCATGAAGATTGATGTTAATACTACCATAAATTGATGTTTTTGAGTCAAGAATCTTACCTCCGACGAATACCCGATGACTTCTCAGTGATTTCCTCGAGTTTTCTTCTCTCTAGGGCTCAAATGTGTGTTTTGGGTTAATGAACCCGTAACTCTCTGTTTCTGGATTAAATTCACTGCCAGACACCATTGTTCATCGCGTTCGCGTGACCCTCTACGCGTTCGCGATGAACAAACCAGCCTTACTCTTCGCGAACGCGACGCTGGCCACGCGTTCGCGATGCTCAAATCCTGTAACCCTTCGCGGACGCGACGCATCCCACGCGTTCGCGATGTTCAAACTCCCAGCCACCCGGATTTCTTCTACGCGTTCGCGATAGACCTCCCGCGAACGCGAAGCACAACACCACGACCCTACGCGAACGTGACCCAAGCAATGCGTTCGCGATGCTTAACACCCCAGACCTACGCGAACGCGACGCCTTCTCCCGCGAACGCGATGCATAAAAAGCCTTGGCCTTCGCGAACGCGACACCAGTCACGCGAACGCGAAGGCTTAAGGACCTGGGCAGAACCTGCAGTTTTCTGCAGAGTTTTTCCAAGTTCTAATTGCCCGGTTGATGGTCCGAATCCATCCCGAGGCCCCCCGGACCCCAACGAAAACCACCAACATACCCCAAAACATGATACGGACTTGTTCCAATCATAAAAACACCATACTAAACATCAAAATCTCCATTTACTCACGGATTCAAGCCTAAGTTTCTTCAAAACTTTCAAAACTAACATTCAATCCAAAACCCGATCAAACGATGTCCGAATGACCTGAAAATTTGCGGACATATCCAAAATCACATAACGAAGCTATAGAAATTGTCGGAATTCCATTCCGACCCCCGGATCAAAATATCACCTACCATCCGGTTTTTGCCAAAATTCAACATTCGCCAATTCAAGCTTAAACTACTCCGGACCTCCGAATTCAATTCCGATTGTTCTCCTAAGTCATAAATGATCCCCCGGAACTAGTCGAATCATCAGAATCCGGTTCCGAGCACTCTAACTCAAAAGTCAACTCTTGGTTGACTTTTCATTTTCAAGCTTTCTTCAAACATGCTATTTGTTTCATTTTCAATCCAAATCACTCCTAACTCACCCGATATACTCTAATACTGTTTTAAAAGCATAATTGATAGAAAAACCGTTGCCATAGAGGTATTGGAACAGTTCGGCAACCGTGACATCCGCTCGCGTGCCAATAGATCTACAACAACGGTTTTGGCAACGGTTGACAACACCGTTGCTATAGATCAAGCTATCGCAACGGTTGTCCCTCTGTCTGAAGCAACGAAAATTCATTTCAACAGCAACGGTTATAAACCGTGGCAATATACTTTATGCAACGGTTGTAAACCGTTACCATATTATTTCTACAATGGTTGAAAACCGTTACAATATAGTTTATTGCAACGGTTATGTATGCTATTGCAACGGTTATTTACAGCTATTGTAACGGCTATATAATGCTACCGTAACGGTTTTGTTTCTATTGCATCAGTTTGTCATATATTATGGAACGGTCTGCAACACCTATCGGAACGGTTCCGAATGTCTATGGCAACGACATTTGTGCTTATTGCAACTGTTCTATTAGGCTATTTTAAACGTTTAATTGACATTATCACCTAAAAATATTTGTAAGTATAACCTGGATATTATATAAATAAAATAATAAAATACTACATAATCTTTCTTATCCAATAAGCTAAGAATAACGATAATAGCAAAATATTTTTAACTAAATTACATAAATTTTACAGCTTCAAAAGTTAAATTTCAAATGCTATAACAAAAGACTTCAAAAATATTGACAACAACTCAAAGTTCTTTCTTATGTAAGGTCTATATCTTCACTATCTCCATCTTTCATTTCTTTAGTTGCTCAACCTTCTCCATCTTCCCTTTCTTCGGTTACTCCACCTACAAAAGAAAATAAATAAAGTTATTAAATAAGAATGGGTATAGTAGAATTTTCTGTACTTGTAAATTTGTAAGTAGAGAATGGGTTGGTTGCATCCTCCTTTTCATTCTTCGAATCGTATAACTTTTAATCATTGAGTATCCCAACATTTCCTAACTTAATCATTGATGCTGCAAAATCTTGGTAGAAAAGATAAGGGTACGAGCTATAGGATTTGACCATATCAGCAGTCCGAGAATTTGACATTAGTGCTTGATCAGATTCAAGAAGACCTGATTGTTCACGAGGTTCCTGTAATATGAATTGACAAATCTAGTAACGGACTGAAAGTCCAAAGGAGCAATCTAATAATAAGCAAAAGTCACAAAAAGCATAAACTGATACTAATTTTCCACTTTCTAGCCTTCATATTGGATTAGTTTAAATTTTCAGTATAGATACCTATCAATGTATTTCAATACCAGGTAGACAATGACATAATAGAAACACTTTCCATCTTTTTATTTCAGAAAAGAGAATGTCTCCTAAAATATTACTTTACTAAGTATAACTATAAAATGATTATTAGAGAAATAGAGATCATGTGAATGTACTAATGACAGCTTTCAGTAGAGAACTTACATTTACAAAACAGTCGTGGAAGTGCAAACGGATGAGGGCTGCAGCTATTCTGGAGTCATTACGATAAGCTGACCAAACACCCCAACGAACGATCCTAGGCAGGCTAGGGCATGATCTCTCATAGAAACTGTAATCAAGCTGCCCTACAGTTAAGGGAGCCAGAATACAGATCATACAGAAGAAAACAGTAAGGTAGTGGAATATACTACGACGATCGGGTGTCAGAGTCTCTAAGAGACCCGACTAATACCGGGAGTGCACAGGCCCTCGGCAAGGAGTTTCCCGCAAGTGCACCACAATTAATTCAAGTTTTACCCAGTCAATGGTCCTTAGAAATTGTTGGCACCCAGAGTGGATTTCGAACTTGAAACCTTGAAAGGGAGCAAACCCCAAGGCTCAAGTCAATTGTCACCGGCCCAACCCCCGAGGATTTTTCTTTAGTCCTAATAATTGTTGTTTGGGTTTATAGTCATTATTCTTGAATTACACATATTTTTTATTTTTTTATTGTTTTGTGATATGCTCATATGCACATAGACAGAAGTCATGGCTTTTTCTTCACTCGTCAGCTTTGATAACACAGATCGCAAGGACATCCTATTTTGCAGTAAATACTCCTTTTGGAGAAAGAGACTGCTCTGCCAAATTTGCCTATGGCTCACCTTTGTGAGTTTTTCTTGGGTGAGAACTTGTCTCTCACCTCTTTTACAAGGCTAACATAATCACTTTCAGTTAGTTTCAACTACAGTCTTCCACAACATAGTAAAATCCTTCAGGAAGCAGTTTTTTCAGTAAATTCTATGAGAGACAGAAATCAGTGTAACAACCATTCTGAGGTTTATTAGTTTTTAAGCAAGTTACATAGCTCAACGTGAAATTTCCAAGTACAACAGTTCGAAGACAGACGAAACGCAGCATCATCAATTGGACCAAAAAGAGACGAACTCTCTGGATGTGAACTAGGTAAGTAAATAGTTATGCATGAATATCAATGAAGGATAACCGGTGGCTCATCTCATAGTTTTAGCAATCACAAAAGAAAGGATTCAACACATGAAGTATCCTTTAGAAATGGATGCTAACGAAGTTCCAAACAGTTCGTCAAAAGCCAACAAGAAAAAACAAGCCATCACAAGAGTGGTTAAATGAAGAGCAAGATTTTAAAATGAAACAAAATACACAAGAAATAAGGTCCCAGATAAGGTGAAGAAAGCATCAAATGACAACTTCAAAACAATCAATCAAACTCGACATTCAAATCTTTTTTTACTGCTTTGACGTGTATATATAATAGTGATCCATTATTTATTCACATTACATAGTATGTTTAGCAATATCCCATTACCCACCTAGAAGAGCATTCCCAGTAGAATGAACTCACCTGATCATCAAAGACAGCAGTGTTCTGGCACTTCAACCAACACTCCCGCAGCTTGTTAACATTGTTCAGCAGATTAGAATCTGTTATATGCGAACCTCCAGCAGAAAGTTTTGATAGTTTGACAAGTGGCCTCTTATGATTCTGCAGTAGCAGAAGAAGACATACAGTTAATATTACAAAGTTGACGAGTACTACCAATATATGACTTCAGGCAAACAAACACATAGCAAGTTTCTTCTGGACTATTCACTCAAAATATCCTCAAAACACAGCCAACCTCTTATGTTTAGTTAAGAGATGTACTATACCCTTTATTCCGACAGGCAGCAGGAAACTGAGGTTGCATAAACAGTAGAGAAAAATGTTGGGATTATAAGTTACAACACCAACTAGTACAAGGCATAGATACTTATCTATTAGCAGACTAAAGAAGTGAAATCATAGAATAATTTTAGCACTATCACGAAAATCAGAAACACCTTGTCAATTCTTTGTTTTGCCTTTTCGCGGCGAATATTGAAATCCTTGATAAGGCTTTCACCATGCTGTGAGTTCAGAAAATTAGCATTCCCTAATTCCCATGTAGCATACTCATAATCAAGGCCCTACCATTTCACAAGCCACTCAAACAGGCATTTGCTATTATCACCTGAATCTTGACAATGCAGCTTGGAGAACATCAGTGATCTTTTCTTCAAGAGACGAAGTGGCACTATCCATGAGCAAGACCTTGGTATTTAACAAGATACTGCTTCTGCCTATGCATTCCTAACATAAAGGCACAGGCAGAGAAGCAAATGCACCATTTGACCATCAGTTTGACGAATTCTGGAGTATGGAGCGCGCGCCATGTTGTATATTGCAGATCTTCCACGAGATCTTGGAGTGATAAATCCATTTGCTCGAACACCAACAAGACCAGCAGTCTTTGTTCTCACTGATGTAATAGGTAAATTTTGGGAATACGCTATATTCTTTAGCAGTGGTGTATCTACTCTCACAACTTGATTTTGCGAACTCAGAATTGATGATGACATCTTTGAAGGCATAGTATCCATGTAAACTTTTGCCAGTTCAGCAGGAGATGCAACATCACCTTTAGGGACCTGGAACCATCAACAACACAGATGTCAGACGGACCCAATTTTACAAATTGTCACAAAGCTAACATGTGGTGTACCCCGGCAAGGCATTCATCTTACTCTTGAACTTGTGGCAGGAGTACCAACAGCTGCATCAGATGTAACCTTCTCATCCCTAATTTTTTCAAGTAAAGAGCTAGAATTATTGGCTAAAGGCCTATATTGAAAGGATTCAGCTCTCTTATCATTCCCAACAGAGGTATCTACAGTTTTGGAATGCAAAAGTTCTGTCAACAGATACAATTTTAACAACTGCTAGGTTATCCCAAAGCTTACCTGGTGAATGTCTTCTGTTTTAACAGTTGCTCAAGCTCTGAGAATGCACTGCCCTCAGAGCTGCACACAGAATTGCAAATTTCATGTCCGGTGACTACTACTGCTCCAGTATGATCCTTCACCAAAAAGAAGAATTGTTCCAGAAGAGGAAAGGACGAAAGGGGACTTTATCAGGATACTATACTATATATTTTTATCAAGTTATTATTCTCAATAAACAAATGATTGAAGTCTTGTGAAACATTGGACTACCAATACAAGTATATGAGCAAGAAAAAAACAAAATTGCTGTGTCTAGGAAGATGGACAATTCTTGTGATCCAAACACGTGAAAAATATAATATATAAGCACCAAGGTTTGAGAAGCTTTGAGGACAAGATTTTCATAATAAACTTACATTAGGACAAGACTCCTGCTGCAGATCCTCTGGTTCTTGTCTTGCTTCTGTTTGTACCAAAGAGCAAATCAGGTCTTAACTAAAGTACGGTAAAACTTAATGAAAACAGAAAAAGAAGCAAACAAAGCCCATAGGAAGACATCCGTCTAAGAAATGTCAGAGAACAATTTAGAGCAACCCACATAACAGAGAGACAATAGATGCAAAAGCCACATTGCTGGTTTCTCGTGATGTGAAGGAAATATGAATAGCGCAAGAATGTTTTTTTGATAGGTGATAGTCCAAGAATTAAAATTTCAGAGCAAATTCCTTCCCAAAAGAATTTCAGAGCAAATAAACTTAACCACACATGCCACTTGCAATGTCAGTAATTTGTCTCAATTGAATATTCCAATAAGGAGTGGTTAATAATTAACACTGGTTGCACAAGATGATTTAATTATGCTGGAAATCAAACATGTTATCCATTTCAAAGAGACATATAACAGATGATTCAGGATCTCAACTTGTCTTATAACAATTTGAGTGGAAGGATTCCAAGCAGTCCGCATTTTGACACTTTGTATCAAGATGGAACAGCATATATTGGAAACAAATACTTATGTGATGCACCTGGTGGAATGAATTGCAGTAACAATGGTCTATCTATCACTGAAACTGTAGAAAACAAATATGATCAAGAAAATGTCCTTCTTGTAGTAGTTATATTCTTGGGCTTTGTAACAGGAATTTCTGGAGTATTTCTACTCTTATATTTGATAGATGATAATTGGAGGAACATGTACTGGAGGGCAGTAGACAGAATTGTGTTGAAAGTAGTAAACAGTGAATCATGATGTATATACACTATATTTTGTTTGAACTATATAAGAAAATTTAGTATCTGCATAAAATTCTGTGGTACTTCTACAATGTTTGGTTTCCAACATAAAATCTGCATAACTAATATAATACAAGAGTAGTTTGTGGAGCTCTTGACATCTCTAGTTGTATGTATCAAAGAACTAAGTATAGCCTAATCTAGTTGCCACCCATTGGCAATGGCCTCGCGCGGCGAGAGAGAAGAATTCCAAGCATAGGCAAGAAAAAACAAAATAATCAAGAACAAGAATTAACAGGAGCAAAGCAACATTAAGAGATATGACAAACGTTAAAAACTATTCATATCACATAGTCATCTAGCTCCCGTACAAATGTCTACAGCATGCAAATACTTGTCCATCAAAATTGACTGGCTCCAGGCCAGCAATCAAACCTTCATTTGAGGAGCCTACTGGTTTGAGGTTTGCATTAGTTGAAGTGACTGAATCATCCTTTGCCTCATCCTTTGTGGTGGCACAGTGGTTTGATGTCTTGTACAAAAGTAAGATGTCAAGGTGATTGTTGTAATTAATAACAATATCCCTACTTAAACTCCAATGCCATACGCGAATCCACAAAGAAGCAAAGCAACATGGAATCAGTTGGGAGATGATAATTCTAAGTATTTCTCTGTTATTAAACATAGGAGATTACAACAGTGCATTACACAACTGAAAGATGCTTCAGATGTAAAACACACAGAGCCAAAAGACATAGCAAGAATGTTTGTGGAGTTGTACCAAGAATTACCGGGCAGCAAAACAACAACTAGAACTAAAGCTTTTAAGAGTTTGGTGACATACTCCCAACCTCCAAACAATTCTCAAGATCCCAGTGTCAATAGACAATAGACAGTAGTATAAAATGTGAACATTAGGTTGATATGGAGCTGAGAATGAGCTAATTTAAGATGTCCAAATGGGAAAATATTGACAGTTTTGTAGATCTAACTACAATATTTATCGTCTTATAAGATCTTATCATTCTTGATACACTTATGTCAGCTTAAATCTTTTGGTTTAGGGAATGGCCTTAAATTCCATAGTAAAACCCAGAATATGGTAAGGTTCTATTATCCCGACCAACAAAACGCTAAAACAACCTCTAATTAACGGCATACACTACAACTACAAATGTTATCAGTACTTCGGTTATCTGTAGATTCAAGCCTCGACCGATTGCTATCAAATCGAACTCACAAAATCAGTTCAACAATCTCCAAGAAATTTTACAGCAAATAGTTTCAACCAATGGCAGCCTCAAGTCGAACTACGAATTCAGTTCAATACTAAAAAAATCAAGCTTAAACTACGTGAGTCGAATTCACAGATTCAAATCGATCGATCCCAAATAATGGTAATAAAGTTCAATCTTCTATTCGATTAATCAATCACAAATCCCTCAGAATCCAAAGAATCACACAAGTTTAAGCATAGAGAAATCATACCTGATGCGTTGAGGAGTGCATAAGCTACGCAACAGCTTCAGGCACTCAACTCCAAAAATTTGAAGTTGTTCTTCAAGCTTCAACACCAGAAATTTGATTGTCGATCAATCCTCAAATAAATGAACCCAAGCTTCAGCTACAACTTCACGACACCAATTAGAATAAAACCCCAAAACCAATTTGTTCAGACACTCACGAAAATAACGAACCCTAGGTCATCTTTTCCGTTAACTCGCTTAGCAACTTTGAACTAACAATTTATTTAAAAATAATTCCAAAAAGCTTCAAATACCCAAAATCCAACTTTGTTTACAGATTCAACCTTTAACAAAATACCACAGGAATTTCGCCATCGACACAAAAATTGATATGTATATTATAAAAATTTAATAAAATGCCTTCAGTATATCTGAGTTTTTAGCAATGTATCCATGAAGAATTTTTGCAGAGAGAGATGGGGGCGGGTATCAGTGGAGAAGAAGAAGATGACGGATGTTTTTACTTTGGGGTATCGCTAGCAGAGAGAGTAACGCAGTTAATAGGGTTAAGTGCCAAAGAAGTTTTTTATTTAATATGTATATAATTAAAATTATTAAAAAATAAAATGAATAGGTTGTTTTGGCGGGGTAATAAAATTAAGGAGGGAAAATAAGAGGGGAAAAAATAACCGTTCCAATAGAAATTTTTACAACGAAAGCGTTCCCGTAGATAGTTTTATTGGGACGGTTCATAAAACCGCTGCACTAGATAAAGCTATGGCAACGGTTGTTTTACAATTGCAACGGTTCTATAGTTAAATTGTGCTAATATCACCTAAATGCTATTGTAACGGTTATAACCGTTACCATACAGGTTCTATGGCAACGGTTGTTGAACCGTTGCTAATGTAACTGTTACCATAGGCACATTTTCTGGTAGTGGGACTTGATTCATTCCCCGCCATATGAATTGCATACAATCGATCTCCCGGATATAAATCTTCGCGAACTGCTCCGATGAATAAGTGGTACACATAGGAATGAAATGAGCGAACTTGGTCAGCCGATCCACAATAACCCAAATGGCATCAAGCTTCTTCAACGTCCGTGAGAGTCCAGATACAAAATCCATGGTGATGTGCTCCCATTACCACTCTAGAATGTCTATCTGCTGAAGAAACCCACCCAGACGTTGGTGCTCATACTTCACCTACTAGAAGTTGAGGCATCTAGACATATAACTATTTATATCTTTCTTCATCTGCCTCTACCAATAGTGCTGCCTCAAGTCTTGATACATCTTGGCGACACCTGGATGGATAGAATACCGCGAACTATAGGCCTCTGCTAGAATCAACTCCCAAAGACAATCAACATTGGGCACATAATCCGGCCCTGCATCCTCAATACCCCGTCATCTCCGATGGTCATATCTCTGGAATCTCTATGCTAAACCTTGTCCTTAAGGACAAACAAATATGGGTCATCATACTGCCACTCCCTAATACGATCAAATAGGGAAGACTAGGAAACCACACAGGCTAGAACCTGACTGGGCTCCGAAAGGTAACCTGAGCGCAAGTCAATCTTAGAAAACACTCGTGTGCCCTGAAGCTAGTCAAACAGATCATCAATACGAGGCAAAGGATATCGGTTCTTCACTGTAGCATTATTCAATTGGCGGTAATCAATACACATACGCATAGAACCATCATTTTTCTTCACAAACAAGACAGGAGCACCCTAGGATGATACACTAGGTCGAATAAACTCCTTTTCAAGCAAATCCCTATAATTGATCCTTCAATTTAACTATAGTTTTCACCTCCTCCTTAGTCCATAAATTTAGGACAAGATCCAAACTTCAACATCTAACATTCATCATAAGGCCTGAATTCCACATTGCCACACTACATTAGTCTTATTTCAACATACTTCAGCTTTTTATAGCGCTTAAATAGCGCTTAATTATTTTCTTCAGGAGGTGACACTCTCCCCCACTTAGGGTCATTCATCCTCAAATACACAACATAACCTATTTCTTTCTTTGCACATCTTAATATCTCATAATTTTCTAACTCCCAAATTTTTCAAAAATTTCGGCAGAGCCTCCCCTATATTTAGATTGCAGGAAAATAAAACAAGTGATAAAGATGTTTAAGATCAAATCAATAGAGATAGAGAGCATTAGAAAAATATATTGTCAAGAATTATTGTCGTGATAATGTCACGACCCAAATCCGGTCGTGATGGTGCCCAACACAAAAGCTAGGCCAGCCAGACCAACAACTATTTTTAAATAGGATTGCACAATTTGACCCCGTCATACAGGAACATATTCGACGAATTAAGCATGATGAAATTCATAGTCATTACCTTGGTCATAGAATATAAAATGAATTGATAAACTTATTGGCAAGTGAAATTAAGAATCAAATTATAGAAAAAATTATAGAAGCAAAATATTTCTCGATCATACTTGATTGCACTCCCGATACAAGTCATCAAGAACAAATATCTTTTATATTGCGGAGTGTGGATATTTCAGCAACTCCAATAAAAATTAATGATTTTTTTTAGAATTTTTAAAAGTAGATGATACAAGCGGAAAAGGTCTTTTTGAAATTATTATAGATGAAATAAAAAATATTGGACTTGATATTGATAATTTAAGAGGGCAGGGATATGATAATGGGTCAAATATAAAAGGAAAACATCAAGGAGTGCAAAAAATATTTCTTGATGTAAATCCTAGATCATTTTATACACCATGTGGTTGTCATAATCCAAATTTGTTACTTTGTGATATGGCTAGTTCTTGTACAATAGCTATATCATTTTTTGGAGTGGTACAACGTATATATTCACTATTTTTATCTTCTACTAAGCGATGAAAAATTTTAAAAGATAGTGTGCCTAGTCTAACTCTTAAATCATTGTCACGAACACGATGGAAAAGTCGTATTGAAAGTATTAAAGCAATTAGATTTCAAACTCCACAAATAAGAGATAAATTAGTAGAAATTAGTGATGATCCAAAATTAAAAGTAAAGCTAATTTCTTAGTAACATATGAATAATTTGAATTTTTATTTGATATGACTATTTGGTATGATATATTATATGCTGTTAATTCAGTTAGCAAGTATGCAGTCAAAGGACATGAACATTGATGTTGCCATAGATCAATTAAAATGTTTAATTTCTTTAAAAAAAAAATAAATATAGAGAAGAAGGATTTGCAACTGCTATGATTTCTGCCAAGGAAATTGCATTTGAAATGAATATCGAACTCGATTTTTGTAAGAAGCGTGTGATATCAAGGAAGAAACAATTTGATGAGAATGTTGATAATGAAATTTCAAAGTCTCTTGGAGAGTCCTTTAGAATTGATTACTTTTTATACATAGTAGACAAGTCTATTTTTTCCTTCAAAATATATTTGAACAATTTAAAGCATATGAAAATTTTTTCGGTTTCTATTTAGTGGTAAAAAACTAAGATCACTAGATGATGAAAATTTAAAAGCACATTGCCTTAATCTTGAAATTTTCTTAAAGCATAATAATCAATCTGATATTGATGGTTTATGCTTATTTGAGTTGAAAGTATTAAGCAAAGTAGTACAAGTAGAAGATAATAGTTTAATCGATATGCTCAATCGAATAAAGAGACTTGATTCTTTTCCAAATGTCTATATTGCTTATAAAATAATGTTAACAATTCCTGTAACAGTTGCCTCTGCGGAAAGAAGTTTTTCAAAATTAAAATTAATAAAATCTTACTTAAGATCAACTATGTCTCAAGAGAGATTAAATGGATTAGCCATTTTATCAATTGAGAATGACTTATTAGGAGAAATTGATTATAAGAAAATTATTAGTAACTTTGCATCTAAAAACACTAGAAAAATTGACTTTAAATAATTAAAAAAATTTAAAAAATTAAGGCCCCTCATTAAAGTTTGGTTTTGGCCCCAAAATACGTCGGGTCGCCCCTGAAGTGCCTCACACCACAAAAGAGACTAGTTCCATACACAATATTACTAGTAGTTCATACATTGACTTTTCTACTGAAAATTATGTTCCTTTTCAAAATTTTCCTGCTGCAATAATATCCCTTCATGTCATAGATGAAAGACACAAAATGTCGATGGTCCTATTAATTGTTTACGAATCCGGAACCAAAATGTTGTTAAATTAAAAAAAAGAACGTTTCTATGTGTTTTAAAAAAAATGTGACATATGTATAAACAACGCCACTTTATGTGGCGTTGTACACTAACGGTAACGGCTTCGTTAGTGTACAACACCACATAAAGTGGCGTTGTATAATAGAGTATATATACAACGCCACTTATTCAGGCGTTTGTACGTACTTCATCCGCTGAACAGTACAACGCCTGAATAGGTAGCGTTGTATAACCTCACCCCGGCCTAAATTCTGCAGCATTTCTCACCACCCCGAGCGAATTATAAGTATTTCTCACCACCCCGAGCGAATTATAAGAACTTATTTATATTGCCCACTAAGTGTCATATTAAACAACAATTGCTTGAACAATTTAAGTGGTTAGAACGTGGAGTAAATGGAAGTGTTGAATAAATAATTCCTACTACGTGTTTAGTTCATTTGTATGTTTTCATTCTTATTAAGTTATGTTTGTGTTTGTGTTCTAGTAATTTAAGTTTAAGTTAAATATTATGTATTAATAGACGAAATAATTAAATACGAAACAATAAACGAAATCGTAACACTAAATTAAACAATAACTGGTACGTTTAGTTAGATTTTTACCTGTGCATCCTCTAGGAAGTCTAACACATCCCTGACGGCTGGCAGATTATGATGGGTATCAAATCCCCACGTATATCCATGCCGCATGACCCACCTGGCAGCTAAAGGAAGGTCTGGTAATGCGACGTCAGCTGGTATCAGTGGAAAAGGTGGGCTGAGTTGCACAAATCGCTCCCAAACCCAAATCTAACATAGAAAGTTGATGTATACTGTGAGATAAACTATATTTAGGTAGATTTAACTGGGGGCATATATTTTCATTGAATATGTTCTCACCTGTAGAAGGGGTAGGAAGCCGCAGATATCTCTCTGTGTGCCCATAGAAGCCCGGCACATCTGCTTGTACAGGAATGCGAGGACAGCAGCACCCCAGCTGTATGTAGCTGTATCCTCGAACCGTGTAATGTGGTGGAGAAATCGGAGGCTAACAAGATTACCCGAAGTGTTCGGGAACAAGACACCCCCAAATAAAAGGAGCAGCAACAACCTAGTGTAGTGGCTCACAACCTCCTCCTCTGAGTCATCAGTAATATGAGGGTGGAGCTGCTCCAGACGCTGTCTAATAGGGGTTAACTGTACCCGACTGATCCCAGCCCTCTGATCAGCGGCCTCCAACCTTAAACTTGTCAGCATCTAAAGCAAATACCAATACATCTCGCGCGGGAAATGCCTCATGCCCGAAGCAAAAAGAACAGGCAACCCATCGGCTGGCAGGCCGTATAAAACCTCTATGTCCTGCAACGTAATAGTGGCCTCGCCAATGGGAAGGTGGAAGGTGTGCGTCTCCGGTCGCCACCGCTCAACGATGGCCGTGATCAATGAGTAATCCAGCTGTATCCGGCCAATCTGAATAATCCTGTAGAATGCCATCACCTCCAAGTGATGGACGACTCTAGGATGTAAATCTTGGACACTAAGGAACTCCCACAATATATCGATTCGCCGAGCCCGGAATGTGTCGGTCAATAACTGTCCGTCCCAGATATACTCAGATCGATGCTGCGGCTGTAGGCCTAATAGCTCTAAGCTCCTAGGGCCAGGATGTATGGGCGCATCCATGTCGTCGACTGTAAAATTAAAAAATTTAATAACTTGTAAAAGTTACACATTTAATAATTTAATTGTATAAATTGCTGACTATTATTAATCGCTATGTATTTTTTTTATAATTTAAAGTTACATTTTAAATAATTAAATTGTAGAAATTGCTGATAATATGGGTCCCGGACTCGATATATTATTTAAGTCCAGCGGCACCAAACTATTATTAATAGCTATGTGTATGCATATAATTAAAAAATATATTTAGAATTACTGAATTGTCTAAATTAAATATTTTTGAGCTCCCGGGCTCGATGTTTTTGAGCTCCCGTGTTCGATAATTTTTAATAACTTAATTTTAAGGCCCAGCGACACCAAACTATTATTAATAGCTATGTGTATGCATATAATTATAAAATATATTTAGAATAATTGAATTGTCTAAATTAAATATTTTTGAGCTCCCGGATTCGATATTTTTGAGCTCCCGGGTTCGATAATTTTTAATAACTTAATTTTGAGGCCCAACGGGACCAAACTATTATTAATAGCTAGTGTATGCATATAATTATAAAATATATTTAGAATAATTGAATTGTCTAAATTAAATATTTTTGAGCTCCCGGGCTCGATGTTTTTGAGCTCCCGGGTTCGATAATTTTTAATAACTTAATTTTAAGGTTCAGCGGCACCAAACTATTATTAATAGCTATGCGTATGCATATAATTATAAAATATATTTAGAATAATTGAATTGTCTAAATTAAATATTTTTGAGCTCCCGGGCTCGATGCTTTTGAGCTCCCGGGTTCGATAATTTTTAATAACTTAATTTTGGGGCCCAACGGCACCAAACTATTATTAATGGCTATGTATCCCGGACTCAAAAATTTTTGAGCTCCCGGGTTTGATAATTTTTAACTCCCGGGTTCAATAATTTTTGAGCACCCGGGTTCGATAATTTTTAATAACTTAATTTTGAGTATCAAAATTACAAGCTAAATACTACACATTACTACGCTACAAGGCTCTAAAATTTCCTAGCCTAAAAAGAGTCTATGTTTTACTACGCTAAAAAGGTCTCTATTTTACAACTAACAACTAATATAAATTACACAAATATAAATAAACAACTAACATTTCTAACAAGTAATCTAAAATACAAACTAGTTTGGAAAATAACATAAAATAACTAAAACTAAAACTAACAAGTAATCTAACAAGGAAACTAACAAGTAATCTAACAAGTTCGGAAACTACCAAGTAATCTAAAATACAAACTAGTTCTGAAACTAAAAAATAGTAGTATAAACATACCTTTTTACGGATGAAATATATTAATATAAAGCTTCCAAATTCGTCTACCCACGAAGCCAATAGCGTAAAACTATAGCGGGACTAATACGTATAACCCGGGGGGACCAAAAATTATTTTTTTTTTTTATTTTGGTCGGCTGGTCGTGGTATGGGGAGAGGGGGGGACCGACTGTCTTTTTAATTTTGAAGAAGAAGAAGAAGTGCGAGGAAGAAGACGGGAGTAAGGTTTAAATATTGGGTTCAACGCCACTTACTATGGCGTTGAACTTGACAGATTCTTAAATGCTGGTTCAACGCCATAGTAGATGGCGTTGTACATAACGGTACAACGCCACCTACTATGGCACTGACAGCATGGAATAAAATTAATGTGATATAAAGATGAACAAAATCAATAGAATAATAGACCAAAATAGTTAAAAAGCAGTAAAGTCTTCTTCAACGCAACATCTCCAGGTTCTGATAGGTTAGCTATTAGAGTTTGTTTATGGAGGAGAGAATAGGACTGTTCATTCGGATCGGATATCCGAACCGATCTATTCAATTTGGATTTAGGGTTTCAGATTGGATCAGATTTCGTATTGTGTTTCTTAATTCAGATTTCAGATCGGATTCGGATTGGTATATTTTAATCCGATCCGATCCAAAATCCGAAATTATTAGGGCATGTATAAATACTAAACTTTAATTTCGAATAGTTAGTACTTCTTTTAAATTTTTTCCAAGTTATTACCTTTACAAGTAATGAATTTAGCTATATTGGCTCCATAGTACTCTCATAATTGCAGAAATTAATGTATTGCCTCTTTTAGAAAAAAAATATACATATGAGTTTGTAACTTTGAGGCATAATAATCCGACCCAAAATCCGATCAGATCCAAACTTTAAAATCCTATCCGATATTAATTCAAATTGTATTTTTTAGAATTGGTAACAATTTATAATTATTTTTAAATATTTTGAAATGACTTGTAGTGCATTTTACGTTGTTTCTAAATATGGACGCTTTATTTTAAAAAATTTAAGCAATCTATGTCCGAAGTCACAGGAAAATTAGTTAATTTAATTTTTGTACTCCAAATGCCACATAAAGAAAAACGAAGTGAGTAATAAAGAAAACATTAAAATTCTCAATGTTAAAAAAGTGATAATTCTCAAATTCCTTAAAAATATCCAAAAAAAATCGCCATAAAGGTCTTTAACCAACAAAAGAAAACAAAAAAACAACATTAGCTTGATGGCGTGACACGTTGCAAACCATGATGTCAGCAGACCTGAAAGTGATGTCCGTACATTCCTTGCTGTTGTGACTGTTTTTTACTTGTTTAGAACCACAAATTTCAAAAGTCTTCATTTTTTCTTAAACTTCGTGCTCAGTCAAACATGTTCACATAAATTAGAACTGATGGAGTATTTCTTTATTAGTTTGTTCAAAAAAATCTGACATATTTTTATATTTCATTAATGGGAAGCTTTTATATATGCACTGATAATGTGATATGTTTACAAATTTCAAAAATCTTATATCTATATAAATGTTATGAGCTATGTAAAATAATAAATTTCAAAGCCTTTATTTTTTTACTATAGTAAATTTTATGTCTATGTCAAACTACAACAAATAAAGTCGAGTTAAGTCAAGTCAAAATCTTTGTATAATCAGTGGAAGTCTTGAAGATAACATTTGGTCCCGATCGCGACCTTAGTTGTGAGTGGTGAAACTATAAAACCGACCCACTGGAATTTGAAAATACAAACAACACACAATACGGGCTGTGTTTTTTATCTTTGACATGGCTACCAACAAATATGCTGGAAAGCCAATTCGTTGCAAAGGTACTTACTCTTCAGAAACTCTCTTCATTTACAGCCCAAAGTTTTGTCCCATCTTTTCAAAATAAATTTTTTGAGGAATCTTTTATTATACATTAGCTTGAGTTCTTTTAGTTGGGTTTTCAGCTTATAGAGAAGTTCTTTCTCTTTATCCGAAAACGGGTTGGAGCAGTGGCGGAGGTAGGATTTCCACTAAGAGGGTTCAAAAATATAAAAAAGTTAAAAAAGATTGTAGCTATTGAGAATTGAACCAATGACTTTACAAAGATTTTGAACCTCATTCACTACTCATATATGTTTTTGGGCTGTGTCTAGAGCATTCAAAATATGATATATAGAAGTAAAGATCAATACTCCCTCCGGTCCAAAATAAGTGATTTTTTGGTTTTTTTTGTGGTCCAAAAAGTAATTTTTTCGGATTTCAAGAATGATTTAACGATGTTTTTCCTATATTGTTCTTGGAGTAAATAGTATTAAAATATGTGTTAGGAGTGTTGATGTGAGATAATAAGGTTAAAATGGTCAATTCTATTGCTAATTAATGCATTTTCTTAATATGTGCGAAAACATCCAAAAAATCACTTATTTTGGACCGGAGAGAGTACAATGTAATTTTTCCAACGGGATTCGGGTGAACCCCTTCGGCCCCCTAAATTCGCCCCAGTGTAGGAGGAATTTTGTCAGTTTTGTCTTAGTTGGTACGAAATGACTGAATGATATTACATTTTACAGCTGCAGTGGCAAGAAAAGCAGGAGAACCATTGGTGATAGAGGAAGTGATTGTGGCTCCACCTAAAGCCCATGAAGTTCGTTTAAAAATCATATGTACTTCTCTCTGTCACAGTGACTTTACCTTCTGGAAATTGAAAGTACGCAATTTTATGAGAATTAAAGCCACAATTTTTTTTAAAAAAAATCTTTTCACTGTAGAAAATGCCTAACTTTGAAATCATCTGTAATATCTTGTCTTCCTTTAGGAACCTGCATGCTTTCCAAGAATATTCGGCCACGAAGCTTTCGGGTAATTTCAGTATATTCCCCTGTCATGTTCTTTGTATCTGTTGTAAAGGGTCTTCTTTTTTGGTTATAAGAATAATTGGTTGATGGTAAGTGTTAATTTGGCTTAATTTCATCATAGATTCAAGACCTGTACTTGAGATTGTTTCAGCATGTTTAGTTACTACCTCTCTTTCAGCTAATATGGCGTAGTTTGACTAAGCGTGGAGTTCAGGGGCGAAGCCAAAATTGAAACGGAGGGAGTATAACATTTGCTCTATAAGGCTTTTTTTGAAAATGGTCGTTGAGTTTTTGAAATGTCAGCTTTAGTATTCTGTTGTGTGAATTGCTCTCTCGAAGTTGGTCTTCTCTATTACCTTTAGTGCGATACATCTTCTCTTTTATAATCAGTTGAGTCCTAGTATATAATATGGAAATGCATTCCTAACATTTTAATTGTTCTTTTCCGTTAAATGAATCTTGGTCTAACTCAATCCCAAAAGCTAGCTCAAGAGGTGAGGATTGCCCAAGGCCATATAAGAAGACCGCCCATCCCCTTCATTGTCGATGCAGGACTCAACACCCCTCTCACACCCAGGACTAGACATCTGGAGCGCGGACAATTATGGGGGCCTGATATTGAAAAATCAGGACGGGTTCTGCTCTGATACCATGATAAATGTACCTTGGGCCCAACTCAACCCCAAGAGCTAGCTTTTGGGGTTGAGTTAGACCCAAGATCCATTTAACATATATTTCTGACGGTAAAATACATAAGTTTCCCCCAAACTATGACTCAAATCCCTATTACACACTTTCTAGGAACGAATATTACTTTACACACCCATCCTTTCAAAAGTGTATCTAATACACACTACTTTGCCCACGGGGATAGTGCGTGTTTTATCCAACGAATTGAGTCGCATGAACAGAAGAGTTTTGTGTGAGATGTCAAGTTCTTTTAGTTTTTTAAAATTTTAAATTGAGTCATCTTTTTTTTTTTTAAATTCTGCCATAGCTACTCCTAGAACTCCACCACCTAATGTCCTTCTTCTCAAATAGTCATACCACGATTTCTCATATCTATTCCCGTTGTAGAGAAGCTTAACTTGAGCTTTACCCACGGCGAAGTCGAATTTTCAGGAAGGGAGAATTTTCCGAAATGTTTTCCAACCATTAAAGCTTAGCTCAAGCTTGTACACATTCTTTAATTTTATAATGGATGATTTTTTAAATAGCTGACTTGTGGTGATGGAAGTTATTGGTGGTTGAACTTTTACAGAAGTGAAATGAAAAATGAGTTGAATCTGGGCTCAAAATTTTTGATTCAATTTCAGCGCAAACGATGGAGTTTTGGGTGTTCTTTTTGTGATTTTTCTTAGTTAATTGTGGCTTTGTTATTAAGTAAAAGGTGGAGGAAGAGACTATGGTGTTTGATGGTGAAAGAGGAGGAAAACGGCCATGGTTGAGGAAGATGAATGGTACAATTGTAATTTTAATTATTTTATCTTTTAAATGACACATATCACTGTTTAATTGGTGCGTGATATTACACATATTCTTAAAAACTGGTTAAGAGAAAAGTGGTGTCTCTTAGATACACTTTGAAAAGGTTGAGTGTGTAAAGTTATATTCGTTGCCAGAAAGTGTGTAACATGGATTTGGGTGGGTGGCAACTTATGTATTTTGCCTATTTCTCACTATCTTACTTGTTGCAATTGGAAATTGATTATCATGCACTAGTGAATGAAACAAACTTACCTTGTCATGTGTTGTTGACTGAAGGGTTGTGGAAAGTATTGGAGAAGATGTTGAGGATTTAAAAGAAGGAGATTCAGTTGTCCCGATATTTTTGCCCGACTGTACAGAATGTATAGATTGCACATCCAATAAGAGCAACGTTTGCTCAAAATTCCAATTTAAGGGCTCTCCCTACATGCCTAGAGATGGCACAAGCAGATTCACTACTGCTGACGGAGAAGCCTTGTACCATTTCCTGTTTGTATCAAGTTTCGCCGAGTACACTGTTGTTGACATTGCTAACGTAACAAAGATTGATCCTCGTGTTCCACCTAACAGGGCTTGCCTCTTTAGTTGTGGAGTATCAACAGGTTAGTTTCCCACCCGTCTTCCTTTTCCCTGCGTAATCATTTGTTAGAGCTCAGATTGTTTCAGGTTCAACTTCTTAATAGGCACTTAAATAATCATTTGAAATTCTTTTCTGTAGTTTTCATCAGATGTCTAAGAAGGGACCTATAGTTAGTGCATAGGGTAAAAACATATTGTGTAAGCTCGATTACCCAAAAAGAGATCCACTTTAACAGACACATCGAAGTATAATTACAGAACTTCAGTTATTATGAGGATGTTTTCATAAAAATTAGATCGTTGTAGAAAGATTTATGACAACCAAATGGTTTGTTTTAGCTGATTGGTGAATCACGGTGTGCATTGAAGAATAGATAAAGATGAAGAGTACAAACTAATCTAACTTGTTTTCAAGATTTTGAATAATGTCTTGTCTGATATTATGTAACATGAGTTCAGGACTAGGTGCTGCTTTTAAAACGGCAAATGTGGAACCAGGATCAACAGTAGTAATATTTGGTTTGGGCGCAATTGGATTAGCTGTATGTACCTCTTTCTGCTTCTTCTTGCTTATATTGGCATTGGCGTTCGTGTTAGTGAGTTTACATGCTTACACCAGTCTTATAGGTTGCAGAGGGAGCAAGGATATCTGGTGCTACAAGAATTATTGGTGTAGATATAAACTCTGACAAGTTTGAAATAGGTGAACTATCCTTTTCTTCGTTCCTTCCAATTCTTTTTGTTTTTGTTGTCCTACTAGAAACTTGAGTAATCAATCTGATCTACTTGCACTTCTCCCTTTTTCTGCACCTCCCTTTTCCTTTTCATTCGACTCAGGAAAGCAATTTGGAGTGACCGATTTTGTCAATTCCAACAGCTTTGGGGATAAGCCTATTAACCAGGTGGGTGTTTATCCACTCAGATTGATATTTGACGTGCCCAGGTTCATATCTAATGAAGCCAACTTCTGATTTCTTCTTCATTATTCCTATTTTTGCGGAAAATATACAAAAAAGATTATTGTTATCGTTTGATTTAACGCGGTATGTGATAAGTCACTGAAATCTTGATAATTTAAATCACTCAAGTAGCATATATCATTTCTGTACTTTGTTCAATACATGGCATAGTTAGGCCATGCCAAATCTCTCATATTTCTTGAGCAAGTGATATATCAGATGACAATTACTTGTAATAGATCCTCACATGCAAATTTATCACAACTTCTTTTTCCGGTTTTTGAGCAGGTGATAAGTGAAATGACTAATGGAGGTGCTGACTACTGCTTTGAATGTGTTGGTCTCGGAACAGTTGTGCAGGAAGCATATGCCTGCTGCAGAAAGGTTTCCCCAACAGCTCTTCCATTGAAAACCATTAACATATGAAAGAATTCCATAGAACTACACTGCATTTATGTAATGATTTTGGCTTGTTATATCAGGGTTGGGGAAAGACAATTGTTTTAGGAGTTGATAAACCGGGTGCAGATTTGATCTTTAAATCATTCGACGTTCTTCATAGTGGGAAAACTCTCATGGGATCACTGTTTGGTGGTCTCAAACCCAAATCTGACATTCCTCTTCTTGTCAAACGTTACCTCGACAAGGTAATTAAGCAATTTGGTCTGTCTTTTCGCAAGCCAAAGGAATGCCATCATATCAAAAATTCTGATTCTTGTGTATTCGTCGTTTTGATGGGGATCTTTTGCATCTTTTCTAACATTAGTCCCTATTTTTGTGTGGGTTTAGGAATTGCAACTGGACAAGTTTGTGACTCATGAAGTGAGTTTTCAAGACATCAACAAGGCTTTTGATTTACTTGCTCAAGGAAAGAGCCTACGATGTGTTATTTGGATGGATAAGTGATGGATCCTGTTACACTTTTTAAACATGAAATGCTCTTTATGGTTTAGGTTATTGCACCTCAATGGTAGTCATGTACCTCCATTTTACTACCAATATCAACCGTAATGATAAGTCGATCTGTTGGTTGTTGCTATTCAAATAAGATAAAAAGTATTTCATAGTTATTATACTTGCCTCTTCTTAATTATTGGAGTTTTTGTCTATCTGTTTTTATCATGTCTTTGGTTTGAAACAAACATAGACACTCTCCCATGCCTGTATAGATATCAACCCACAATTTCTCTAGATATAGCTATGATTATTAGAGAAGATTTAGCAAACATTACTGTGATTTTACAACATACATCTATGCGAATGAATCTTAATCAGAAATTAAGGAGTGAACTACAGCAACATACATCTTGTATGGTACAAAGTCTGACCATGGGTTGATCATCTCTAAGAGGAACGATATGGGGTCGACCAAGTCGAAGTCATGCCCTCAAGGCAAGATGACAAAGGGCACCTCGGCCATCGTTGGGGCCAGATCGTAAGAAGGCTTATGTCACGGAACCAATGTAGCGGTCAAGCAAATGAAAGAGGGCGTGGTAACGAGAAAGCACGATGGTCAAAGACCATTGGACAAATGTGGAAGCTGTTAATATAAATAGGGGTTGCTAAACCCAAAATGAGGTTGGGGGGGGGGGGTTGTTAGAGAAGCCAGAATCAAGAGAATCTCTTGAGGAAGAACAACCCCTTCGCTTCCTTTCTGTTTCTCCCATGTTCATGATGCAAATCGGTCATAGATGTAAGCTTATCACATATGATTGATGTATAATTATTGTATCAAGAAATATTATCCGCGATTATTCTTCCTCTTCATTTTTTTCTTTACCTAACATATCTAGATCTCAGATTAGTTATGTTTGACTAAGATTTACCTTCTTTAATTCTAGTAATTAGTTCGACAAGAGGGTTTTATAATTTTTTGCTCAAACAATTTGACGTCGTCTGTGAGTATTTCTTAGCCAAATTTCCTAGTTTCCTTCAGTTCTAAAACCGACAAAATGCCACCACCCATTCGAAAGAATGGTAAATACTTTTGAGGCAACAATACTAGCCTAGATCAGGCTGCTACATAAAAGCAGAAATGATAACCAATATCTACGCAAAACTCACATCTCGCCAGTAACGATAGATTTGGTACAACATACATACGCTCGAAATAGGATCATGGTCATCTGGCGTGACCACACCCCCATTCGACACGTTTTACTTGTATATATTAACCTGCATTCCCAACCTTTATGAGAGGACGACAGCTTGCTGCGCAGTCCTTGGAAGGAATGGGCACACCCTGTCATACTTTCACATTCCCTCATACATCGGATGGTCCGTAAATGAAGTATGATAAGATATGTTTCCTTTGTTGTGAGCAAAAATCGAACGAGATCGAACCGTGACTCAATGTCAACACTTCAGCAAGTGAGGTAGGTCCAACTCGTGTGAAACTTAGGCGCTACTATAGACGGAGCTGAACGCAACTGCCAACTCAAACGAGGCAAATCAAGTAACACTACAACGTCGCTCTTTTCACTAACCCGATGAATCGAGCTACGGAAAATTTCATTTTGGTTTATCCTCTATTGTTGGTTTAGACAGGAATGCTGGCACGTGCATGAACAAAGGAACATTCCAACTAAAAAAATGAAAGAAAAATTACTACAAAACAATAGGAATGTCCGGCACCATGTCAATACTGCAATCCTAGAGAAAAAGCACTCCTCAAGTCGTACCCTTTCTCTGCCACCTGGGTCCCATCACAGTTGGTTCCTCTCGGGAAGATTTCTAACAAGGCGATAAAAGGGGCGTCTCGACATGAAAATATGATTCATCACCCCGCCTGCTGACTACCTTTGCAGATCGGGCGACGAAGGGGCTATACACGTGAAACTTCTCCAATATATGTATTAAACGAACATGTATAAAATTCTCTCATGACTGAAACATTACTGAAACAGAACAACATTATGTACTCCCCATCAAGGTAGTCTACAACGCGAACAAAATTAAGCAAATTGGGACTCACTCAAGAAACATATCATTTTCTCCAATGCAAGTAAAATTAAGCAAACTGGGACTCACCCAGGAAATGCAGATGCTAACCAAAACTGGGACTTCCCCAAACGATGAAACAATCCTTTTATTTAAACATGCGCATCGACCACACCCTACATACAGCCAAAACAGGCCCAATACACATAAAAAAAAGAAAAAAGACCTACACTAAGCGAACAACTTTTCACTCGGCACCATCACCGTCGTTCTCCCCATCGTCATCCCCAGGAAACTCCTCAGCATCCTCGCCGACCTCCAGCGTCGCAGGGTCATAACCTCAGTTGACACGAGCCTCGCGTGCCTTTGTTCGGGCTCCTTCATAAGCAATATCATAAATATTGCTCGCCTCCCACAAACTCTTATATATATCCTGTTGGGCCTCGGCATGAACCCAAAGCTCGTGCAAGTGGTGAGGGACAACGACAAAGGCAGATTTAACCCGGGCCAATAATTGCTCCTTCAGAGCCTTGAGTAGAGCAACCCGATCTCCCAAGTTTGAAGCTTCTCGATCAATTTTGCCAATACGCTCTTCAAGCCTTGCTCCCTTAGCGTGGTCATTGCCCTATCTGATTCCTGCTCAAATTGAAGGACACAGATAGTGTCCTCCAATGCCGCCGCCCTTGCTGAGGCCAACACCCGAGCACTTTCGGCACTCTCCAACTTGGACACCATCTTTTCTAGCTCGGTGAACTTCCCCATCCACTCCGCACTAAAAGGCTCGACTCTGAAGGCATTTTGATGGATCCCGGATCGTAACGACAATACCTTTGTCTGAAGATGCTCACACTCTGCAGCACAAAGTTTCTCCTCGAGTACGCTATTCTTTCTAATAGCCTGCACAAATTCCTAATCCAGTTCCTCGCCAAGGGATTGATCACTAGGGTTTGCCTTCGTCCGCTCGTGCATCTCACAACACTTGTTGAGGAATCTCAAATATTTCTCCAACATCGTACGAAAAATCTTGGCCCGAGTGTCGTCCCTACGAGCACTCTCAATCTCCACCATGTACGTATAAAAACAAAAAGAAGGGTTAAGACCAGGTCACCAAAATATGAAAAGTACATAAGTGAATTGGGATACTCACCCTCAAACGGTAGAGAGGCTGTTTCCGGCCGACCCTCGGCTCAGAAAAAGAGAGAGAAAATCAACAAACAAAACAAAAACAAAACAATGTCAGTAAATCCGGGATAAATCAAAAAAATAATTATCTAAACATAAAACCAAAAGTAGAATGACATGCAATAATACCAATCGGTTACTACCATAAGAGGCACAGTACAATACATTAATTAACTATAGAGATCGCTACCAAACCCCACTTAGCCCCTAACAGAAGTACTAAGAATTCTAGAAGGCCCTACCCTACAACCCTAATACTAGACCTCCAAACTTTCCTATCAAGGTCATGACCCTTAACACTACAACAAAAATGTTTTTTAGTGGCAATTATTTAGTGTCAATAAACTAATTGCCGCTACTTCATTTTATAAAGTTAAATGTTAGCGACAATTAAACATACAAAAAAGAAGGGGGGGAGGGGGTCAGTGAAGTCCAAGGCCGCCAAAAACTAAAGGAACACAAAAACAAGGAGCAAGAGAAGAAACTTACCTTCATGACCATAGCGACCACTTCATGCATTAATTCAACATCGTTGGCATCTTGAAGAGCCTTGCACTCTGCGGCGGAGCATAAGAAGATCAAACTGCAGTACCAAACCCTCCATGTCCCGCAGAAGATTGAGCTCCGATGGAATCTCAAGTATACTGGAGGGACCTCCCGCTCTTACCACAGTACGGGTAAATCCCTCCTCAAATATCCTAACATCATCACGATCAAGGTCGGAGTCAGACTCGTAGTCGTCGACCACAACGCTCTTTCCCCCCTCTACAGTTAAAGAAGCTCGATTTAGTCCGGATGACGAAGGCCCCAAATCAGCAACAGCGGCCTCAGAACCTCGACTTCCTATCGCAACAGCATGTTGATCGTTCACAACGACCAAAGCCTCTACCATCGGGTTGGCCTCTGCTAACAGGCTTGCCTCTGCAGTCGGTTTAGCATCACCTCCAATTTTAGGCACCGCCAAGGGAAGGTCGCCGCTCGAAGAAGCTTCGGCAGAAAGGGACACTTTAGATTCCACTAGTCGTCTCTTTGACGGACTCTCTCCGCTATTAGCACAAGAAGATTCACCCGTTGAGCGGATAAAAGAAGCCGGAGCTTCAGGATGAGCTGTGAGCACGTGATTTTTGCCTTACCTGAGAAGTACTCCCAGAAAATTCAAAATAGTAGATTTCCTAGAAAAGACGATTAGCTTTGTCGTCTATCTTCACGACCAGACTCTTTGTTCCTCGGTGACGCATATGGATTATCGTGCCTCGAATAAGTTGAGGGGCAAAAATATTAAGTATATATCCGAAAGTGACCTCCTAACTTACAAATCAACAAAGTCTGTCTGTTGAGCCCGCCAAGAAACGACCCCATCAGACGAAGGGACTAACTATATGGGTCAAAATATGACCATGGGTTAATCATCTTTAAGAGGAACAATATGGGGACCAAGTCGTAGTCATGCCCACAAGGCAAGATGACAAAGGGCACCTAGGCCATCGTCGGGGCCAGATCGTAAGAAAACTTACGCCGCGAAACCAATATAGCGGTTAAATGAAAGAGGGCATGGTAATGAGAAAGCACGATGGTCAAGACCATTGGAAAAATGAGGAATATAAATTGGGGTAGCTAAACCCAAAAAGGGAGGGGGCGGGGGCTGCGAGAGAAGCCAAAATCAAGAGAATCTCTTGAGAAAGAACAACCCCTTCGCTTTCTTTCTATTTCTCCCACGTTCATGATGCAAATTGGTCATAGATTATCACATATGATTGATGTATAACTATTGTATCAAGAAATATTATCCGCGATTATTCTTCCTCTTCATTTTTTCTTTACCTTGCATATTTAGATTTGAGATTAGTTATACCTTCTTTAATTATAGTAATTAGTTCGATAAGAGGGTTTTATAGTTTTTTGCTCAAACACATCCATGAAATTGAAGCATTCAACAGTTCCTTCTTTGGGCAGTCTTTTGACTTATATAAACACAAGAGAAAACTCGATGCCATGGATTGGTGGCGAAGGAATCCATGGCGATGGAATCTTTGGACAGAAAGGACAGAGATGTGAGCCGCAATTTTTGAGAAAACGGAGTGGAGTATGAAAGCAAAAGTGAAGGAAAACGAAAACACCTTGAAAAACAAAAGTATTTCTAGATTACCCTCGTCGTACCAAAATGTTTCACTTATTATATAGTTAAAGTTCTTTCTACACAAGTCTCTTTATTATTAATCTACCAGTCCTATATCATTAATCAGCTCATAATAATTTACTTATTATTAATGATCGCGTAAACAAAATCCGCATGATACCCATATAACGTGAACCAAATGATCCCTCAAAATCTTAATAGATGCCCCAAAATTTCTAGGTAGTGGACCTCCAAATCAATGCTACTTATTTAAAATTCTTAATTACGATATAAAAAGAAACAAAATTTATTTTCCGCTTCATTTTGAAAATAGGAACATATAAAACAACTAAATACTATATGTCACACCTCTTTTTTACGCACCCGCAATTGTTCTCTTATTATTTTATAACAAAACTCAAAATATTAGTAGTGTGAAAATCAAAAACAGAGAAATTTTGTAATAACCCAAACGAACATTGCCAGTAGTGTTCCCATCCTCTCTTCTCGTAATAATAATTCGAATTCCTTCCGATCGCCGGCCGTCGTGTCGCCGCCGGCACATTCATCTCTTTGGAATCTCCGCTCCACCGATGCAAGCGTAGGAGAGCTGCAGAAACACACCCACATACACACGCACAGAGGCACACAGAATCAACATTTGATCGATTGAGAGAGAGAGAGAGAGAGAGGAAGCAGCGAAGGGGACGAAAGGGAAGGATGATAACGAGATCAAAACTAGCAGAGCAGCTGAGAGAGTATCAGATTAGATCAAAACACGATTGGGCTTCCGTCTCTTTCTTCTCCTCTACCTCTAACTTAACATCCACAAGGTATCATTCCATTTCCAATTAGGGCTACGTTTTCCTTATCCTATATTTCTTTTAGCTTCATTTTCCTTATCCTATAATTTTTTTCTTTTTTCGCATCTGCATAGTCTATGACGTGTTTATGGATATATACATCTGAGAATTGAATTTGATTTGGTTAAATCCATTATTTGGAGGTCATTTTTATGTTTGATTAGGGATTATTGTATGGTAGTTTTAAGTTTTGGCATGATTAGTTGATTATTTTGGCTCGCCAAAGTTCTTTGGATGGTTAATTAGGTCTTTTGACTCGCAGCGGATGCAAATAACACTAGGTTATATCTTCCTATCTGCCCAAGTCTTAGTGGGCAGATTCCTGGACACCACCGTCATTGAAAAAGAAAAAGTAAAGGATTGGATCTTTTGAATGAGAGTAATATTATGAAGCTATTAGATATAGTACAAGTAATTGTTTGCCATAGAATTTTTCTCATATGACTTGATTGATTGTGAGTTGCAGTAGATTTACAATCCTGTTTGACGAATCAGTAAAAATGGATAACACTATGTTTGTATAGTGTATGTTTTACACGAGAACCTGTGAGTTCAAGAAGAACCCGAGCCATTTTGTGTAATGTATGCGTTAGACGAAAAACTAGGAATTCTAGAAGAACCCGAATCTTCAAATGCCAATTCATGGAACCACGGAATTTCCTAAGAATGGCTCACAAAAGAAGAATAATAAAGAAGATGAATTGATGTGTATTAGACAATGGTAAGCTGATTAGAGTGGGTGATTTATACACTAAGGACTTGTTTCGTACAAGGGATAAGGGACAATCAATCCCGGTATTAAACTTTGAGATGAGTTTATCTCACGTTTGGTTGGGACAATATAACTAATCCCAGGATTAGTTATCCCGGGATTGTAGTGTTATTCTTTTCCCTATAGAAGGGTGGGATAACAATCCCGGGATAACTAATCCTGTGATAATTATGGGATAACTTGTTTCGCGACCAAACGACCCCTAAGAATTTCATTAAACTGCTAGTGATACTTTCCCATTTCCTCCCCTTCTTTGAATCGTTTGGATCGATCTTCTTCTTCTGGTTTCTCTTTCTCCATGTAGTAGCTTAAATTGTATCCTTGTTTGAATAATAACATTGCAGAAGCTTTTGAGACAGAATGTGTCGGTTAGTTGATGCTCATTCCTCAGTGAACATTTATCATTTTTTTGGTTGTAGTTTTATCAAGTCCTGCAACAGCTCCTTGGCACTAACAAGGTTCCATTCCTTCACTTGTCTCCTAAATCTAAAATCTTGAGAAAACCTCATTTTAACCCCCCCACTAATGTAAACGTCATCTCAGCTCAGCAGCCAATTTTGTTTAAAACTCCTGCTTATCCATACGTTAAAGAGTGACCAACTATTCAACTTATTTTACTTCTCTCTTTCTAATTATATTTTCCTCTATGATGTTCAACCTGGGAGGATATCTCAATGGTGTCTTCCAGTTATAGCCATGTACACATGTTTACAATTTCGCTTAGGAGTGGCAAAAAGCTAAAAGAAAACAGTTAAACACCCATATTATCCACTAAAAAATAGGAGACTAGTAGTTCTTCCAAAAGTGTCCATATTCGTGAAGCCAGGAATAATATGGTTACCCATATTATCCGCTGGGGTTAACCTGTTTTTTTATCCGTATTAGATATGAGTCGGGTCGGATAATTTATCCATTTTTTCATTACCCGATTTCGACCTGTCCCATATTCGATCCGACCCGCGCATTTGTCACCCCTAATTTCGCTGCTCTTCTAACAATCCTTCAATTAATGTGATGTTGTTCTACACCCATTCTGCATCCACTTCTTGAGCTCCACTTGAGTTCCTCTTCAATTGGCTGGCTATTGAAATTGTAGTGATGAGTGAAGATAGAGTTCATTCGTTAGCCATTGGAGAATCGATTCATTCTCAAAAAAAAAAAAAAAAAAAAAAAAAAAAAAAGGAAAAAGAATCGATATGAAACAAGATATTTTTGGTAAGTAGGAATACTGGTGCTAAATGTATAATATGTGTTTTACAATCGCTCTTGTTAGTATTCTCTTCCACCAAAGAAACCTTCCCCACCTTAATTTACTCTATTTCTGCAAACTTAGGATAAGTTAGATCACCTGTGCTGAAATATAACCATGTCAAATGCTTTTACATCTGTTGCAACAAGTTCCTTATACTTGGTTGCTGCGGTAAATATGTTCACTTGACGAGGTTGTTTTTCTTTTTTCCCCTTTTCATCCTCATAAGAAGTTCTTTCAGATTTTCGCTAATAAAGCTGCAATATGGAATAAGACAACTAATTGCATTCAATTGCCATTAAACCTATATGGAATTTAAGCTGGAATACTGGTTATACAATGTGCATTTTGTTGTGCTTTCTAGTATGATCTATTTGTCTACATGAAAAAGAAAAGGTAATTTATGTATTGTCCTGTTAAGCTTGCCCCTGATTTTAAACATTGCTTCTTCCACCTTGCAAATCTTTTCTCAAATCCTTTCCGCTGGATGCATTGAGAAGTTGACCAAGGTATAAGGGAGGTTCTCCACTTTGCGTGATTGAATACCTACTGACCAATATTAGGTACTGCATGGTAGGTGGCATCCCGTTCTTTTGAGGCTTTCCAGTCATTAAGTACTATGCAATCATATCTAAGTAATTTTGAAATGCCATTTTGTCGTGGATTATTAAAATGGCTCATAACATTTTGAGGCTTCTCTACCTCTTTCTATTTTTGTATTGTTGATAAGTTACCTCTTTTTAATTTTACCAAAATATTATCTACTATTAACTTTTCTTCAGAAAGAAAAAAATTGGCATATTTAACGTATTTTAGGATTTGAATGAGCTATGACGCATAGACATTGATGTGCCAATTCTTCACTTTTTCAATAGTTTTGAAAAGCATGGATGACTTGTTTTTGGTAATAAGAAATTCGCACATCAAATTCTCAGAAGCCGGGATGAGTTATTAGTCATTATTTCGAGAGATTTTTTCAAGGACATCGAATATATCAGTACATGTAGAGGCAGCAAATGCTGGATCGAGTGAAATTGTTACGACCCTACCTTTAACAATGGAATGGATGAAGACTTTGGTGAATGGCTCCTTACTGCTTGGTCCTAGAGCTGTATAGGTCTCTCAAACAAAACCTTTTGCAGTTTCCTGTATGGAGGATTATCATTGTCTACGCATTGTTACCACTTCTGGCAGTAACTTAGAGTTTGTTTCGTCTGCGCTTTTCCTCTTGTATAAATTTTTTCTCTTTGTTGATGCAGGGTGGATGTCGTCATCTTTGTGATATGGGAACTGGTTATTTTAGCATTCCTGGTATTTTCTGCCGTTTCACTGTACTTCAGACATCTAAGGCTTGCTTTTATTTTAGTATGTGTGACCTTGCTATTACTTTTGTGCATGAAAATAGCAAAGAAAGTAAGATCGGCCAGGAAAAAGAAGCGAAGGATGCTTCTTCCATTATCCATGTAGAGAAGTAGGATAACGAGTAAACAAACTCTTTTTTGTGTAAATTAAGAGAAATATCTTACTGCTATTTCGGTGTTCCTTTGGTTTTCTTTGTCTTTTTTTTCTCTTTAACACCTATAGAAGTAGAGTGAAGTTACAAAGTGGGATAATTTCACTATAGAGCTACTTCGTCAGCTCCCATACTGCAGGCGTTCTGGCTGGTGACGCTGGCTCTTGTTGGTTTCATCCTTCTCGTGTTATGAAATTTCCTGTTCCTTGCTTTTTGTTACTTATATTCACTCTATTTTGCCAAAACAGTTATCAGCATTAGATGCTGGTAGAAAGCGCTCTAACTCCTGAATTATAAGTGACCCTAAAACTATGTATTCTTTACTTTCTCATACTGCTGAAGCTGCAATGCAATGATCTAGCTGAATAGGAAAAATGGAGATGAAGATAAGACACCATGTTTTTGTGCATTGATGAGAAATGTTTTCCACCTGCAATTTAGTAGTGTAGTACTGCTTCATTTGTTTACTTTTACAGAGCTGGAATGCGTTTTTTTTCTTTCACGAATGCGGAGAATTATTCCCTTCGTACAACTTTACACATAAGATAGTCCTGATGTTTCAAAAGCCGGGGGCGTGAGGAGAGGCGTGTTATCTCCGACGAGGAGAGGCGTAAGCTCTGAAACATGGGACGTAAATCTCACAGATCTTTAAATTTTAAGAATTTTATGACAGTATAAAATAAAAATAATTATAAAAATTACATTAAAATCATAAAAGTATAACACATAATCTATTTAAAATATTTATAATTTATAATTCAACTATGAATAATACGAAAAATATGACATATATCATAATACGCAAATTATATACAACGTATGCATTTGATATGAAATCTTATATGTATCTCTTGAACAGTAATGAATATTGAAAGAATTTGATATTATAATTTTATATTTTTCTTAAAATACTCCTTTTATTTAACATGCTTTCTATTTGAAATAGAATTTATATAAAAACATAATTCACAATTTAAATATGATTCTCTAGCATTTATTTTTAAGTTTCAAAAAGTTAATAAAGTGACACATAATTCACCGTACAATATCATAATTGTAAATAGTTACTAGCTAATATTGAGCTATTAAATTAGTAAGTATTCTCGTAAATGTGAAAAGATTAATATTTAGAAAAATAATTATAAAATATTATGGACTATTATGTAGTAAAGACATAACAAAAGTTAATAAATAAATACTTTTTAAATGAAAAATTTATTCAAAATTAACTATCATAGCAGTCTTAATGGATAACGTGCAATAATTTTTATTTTAATTATGACATAAAATACTCTCAACTAAATGATTTATGATTAAGAAAAAAGTAATTTTGAATAGTCAATGATTTATTAAGAAAATATGAAGATTTACAAGATAGATACATATAATTGCATAAAGTTCTATTAAGCGAGCCCAGTATGCTGCGCGTTGGGCGTGCCAGGGGCGTAAGCCCCGATGGCCGATACGTAAGTCTCACGGAACTAAGCCCCACACGTAAGTCCAGGGCGTTTTATGAGTGATCCGCCTCGAGGCGAGCCCCCGACAAGTCGCAATTCTGCCTTTTAAAACAGAGGATAGTCCTATCAAGTTAATAGAAGTTCAAGATTCAAGGAGAGGACAAAACTCTTCAATCATTTATAAATATCAACACTGAATTTCAGCACACTTTATTCCATTATTAACAGGGTAACAATAGTTGCTTAAAACTCAAACCCGACATTCATAAGTTTGATACACCAAGGAACAATGAGTTTACTCTAGTTGCCATGATCACAAACTATGGCTGCTGAAAGTTATAGTTACAGAGGAAACTCTTAATCTATTTTTTCAAAGTTTAGATGTTGCTAGCTTTATCAGATCCTTCCTTAGTATTTTGCCAGAAGGATTCTTGGGTATGGAAGCCACAAATGCAACTCTCCGGATTCTCTTGTATGGAGCCACCTACACAAACAAAATTATCTTTAAATTTAGCCATCACTACAGATCTGAATACCAGAAATTGCAATACAGTTTCAAGTCTTAGTACTTTCATATAAATTCCTCTAGTAAATTACCTGTTTGGCAATAAAATCCATGACTGCACTCTCTGACAGACTACTTCCAGATTTTCTTACTACATATGCCATAGGAAACTGTCCGACATCCTTATCCGGAAACCTTAAACACCACAAGATTTAAGAAATGACCATCAGAGATCCATAACTTCATACCCTCTGACTAAATAAGGAAGCCACTGAAACAGTAAAAATTCAGATAGCGCAATTGGAAGTAATACTCACGGTATAACAGCAGCATCAGAAATTTCTGGATGAGTGAGCAACAAAGCCTCTAATTCTGCTGGAGGAACCTACAAGTTCATATGAAAAGTTTTCAGAGCGTTGTAACCATCAATGGAAATATTAGAATCAGATATGCACAAAAAATAGTTCTTTCTAAAAGTAGGCGTTAAGAGCTTTTTGCGGGGAACTTGCAAATACAGTTTGCGGGGAGGCGGGCATCGACCCTACCTTATGAGTATTCGGACTATAACAGTTCCGATGAACAGTCACTCACTTTTTACAGTTATACGATTCCAGAAGATGATCCAGAACTGGGTCAATCACGTTTATTAGAAATCGACAATAGAGTAGTTGTACCAGCAAAAAGTTATATAAGTTTTACTGTAACATCGACATGTTTAGGCCATTGGGCCATATAGAAAATTCAGCTATATATTGGAAGAACGATAAACTGAGTCTTTTGTTTACCTGATAACCCTTATATTTGATCAGCTCCTTTAATCTATCAACCACAAAAATGAAACCGTCCTCATCTATATAACATAGATCTCCAGTTCTTAACCATCCCTCTGAGTCTAAAGTTGAGGCAGTAGCTTCTTCATTACTGAAATAACCTGTGTTGTAGGGAGAACTGAATAAGTTAACGGATATTCCAGCTATAGAGAAACTTCAACACAATCCAGAATAAAGGCTATAACTATAGGGTTGCTTCCAATAAGGATTGTAGAAGAATGTAATTACAATATAGCAGTTAAAATTCTACTTAAGGTAAGTAAATGATGTTCTTTCTTACTCTTGGAAAACACAGGCTGGGGCAGCTGACTATTTTGTGGTAAGATGCTAACTAAAAATTTATTAGTAATACAAAATCCAAAATTCTCCAAGAGAAATATAGAATATCACATTACAAAAAATTCATTAGAAATTGGTAGATAATAATGCATCTTCTTTGAACCAGAACTATATCAAGCTAATAATAAAAGAAGTATCTCTATTTAAGAATACGAAACATGTAGGATGCGAATATAATTTAAAAACATATATGGACCTGTCAGTAAAAAATAATCATACCAAACAGCTACAGGATCGCTTCCGTTTGAGGCTCAGGAAATATATTACAAGAACTCCAGCCCTGACCTAGCTACTGACCTCTAGGTAAACCTTAAACCGCGATGCTCCTTACAACCCTTCAACGGCCATTTGCCTAAACGGGTTTTACGAGCACTACCGGTTAGGTTAGCCTAACCAAGGTTTTCTGTCGAGCTAGTTCTTAACCTAAAATCTCATTGGGTGATATTGTAAACTCTTAGTTACAAAACATGCTTAGCAAATAACCTTTGAATATTAAGTTTAACACTTAATTATTTAGCCTTTCATTTAGGCTAAATAGCAATATAAATCAGGAAAGAGAGGGAGTGAAACAGTACCGGAGACATTCTGTTTTTGCAGCCAAGCGACTTTTTTGATTTTTCTATTCAAAACTTAAAATATTATAAGGAGATTTTTACAAAGGGAGTGGAGAGAGAAACTAGAGAGAAGGGAGAGTGTTGGCCGATGCCTCTGGCTAATGCCTGCCTCCTCCTAAACTAAATTGATCCTTATATAATGGATCAACTAGTAATAAAACAAAACTACAACAGTATTGGCCGACACAAAAATTACACTAGTGGCCGACAAGATAAAAAGAAAATCCTATATAATTACAAGCGGACAAACTACTTTATTGAAGTAGATTCCCTTCAATAATCGAGGGGCCAATATTGTTGTAGTTTTGTTTTATTACTAGCTTATCCATTATATAATGATCAATTTAGTTTAGGAGGAGGCAGCCATTAACCAGAGGCATCAACCAACGCTCTCCCTTCTCTCTAGTTTCTCTCTCCACTCGCTTTGTAAAAATTTCGTTATAATATTAACAGAAGGTCTCTGGTACTATTTCTCTCCCTCTTTTACCTGATTTATATTGCTATTTAGCCTAATGAAAGGCTAAATAATTAAGTGTGCGAGTATAATTTTAAAAACTTATATGGACCTAGTAATAAATAATCAAACTGAGGTCAATATAACAAACTGAATATATTGTATATTGTATACATGCAAAACGTGCAATTAGTTTTTCCAGTAATGATTTCTAAAATCTCTTCACATAGGTAAAATATCAACTATTAAAAACATGTGAAAGTCATTAAATCATTTAGGGTGATATTGTATTGACTTTACTTTTTAATTTGACCCTATGTTCTGCACTAATTCTGGACAGGATTGCATAAAGTGACGCTCAGTTGATGTCCAAAAAGAAAAAAAGAAAAAAAAAGGAGAAAATGCTGACTATTTCTTTGGTCCCCGTTTACTTTATTGAACCATCAACAATTATGGTAGATAGTGGAGTAGACAAAAGAAAAATGCTAAATTTATATTCACGAAGGATTTAGAACCATGAGGTGTCACACCTAAATCTCAATGAAGATAAAAACATTAAGTGATTTTTTTTTCATTTATCTAAAATTTAATGAACAGAGTTACTCGATACTTTTATTTGTGGGAATGTGTTCGCAACAAATTTATGCGGAGTAAAATAAACTGCAATCACAAACAACTATAAAGTAAAAAGAATTCTATTAATAAATATTGTAAGTTACAACTATATTTATCCTTGGATTCTCCCTTCTGATTTATTCTACGTGATTCGAGAGCCTTAGTGGCGAATTCTCGAACGTAAACTAATATGCATCTCCTTGATGTATTTGATGATCAAGAAGCATGTAGCAGCATTTCGTTTGGATGAATGTTGCCAGAAATTTGAGCATGAATTTGATGATCAAAAAGCATGTAGCAGCACTTCGTTTGGATCTTGAATGTTGCTAGAAATTTGAGCAAGACCTATTTAACATGTCTTTGATCTCTTAATGAATAGTCTCATGGAATTTCAGAGATCTCATATTTGATCTCTTTGTGCATATTCCGAGAGTTTATGAAATTGACGAAATCATGAATTAGGGTTCGGGTGGAGTAGCCACTAAGTAATAGTTGTCTTGAATTTTGGATTTATCTTGATATGTTAAAATTTTAGTGTTTACAATATATGCATCATGAAATTAGTTGATCGATGTATACATGCTGGTTCGACCACTGCGATAATAAAAAAAATTCATAATTACATTTTCTAAATGTATGGACTAGAACAGAAGTCAGTGGTCTAATTCACCATCCAGGGAGGACCTCCTTTAGCAGTGACTCCAGGTGCGTTATTGTTAACTTAAATTGTAAGTAAATTGTACAACAAACAACAATATACTCACTAAAATTTTATTATTGGCGTCCGAGGAGATTAAAATGTCCGGAGACCCTATTCCTATCCCCCAAATGCTGTATATAAATTAAAATTCTTTAAAAATATATTTATGTACTAAGGCCATCTCCAATGGTACTTTATTTTACATCAAATCCAAATTTGGTGCAAGAAATAGAGTAAAATTGCTCCAATGGTACTCCATTTGTTGCTCTATTATAGAGCATGAATAATTTCGTTACTCAATATTTGATTTAATAATATTTTTTTTATTTTTTTATTGTTGACTTTTAATTAATTATATATTATGTATATAATTTTAATTTTATATCCTATTTTTTTATATATTAATATTTCTATATATTATATTTATATAAAATTATAAGTTAATTTTATTATTATTATAATTGTATAAAAAGAAATATAATCATTATTTAAAAATAACAATACATAAAATAAAAATACGTTATAATTAAATATAATGAATATGAAAAAAAGAAAAAAAGATAGTATTAGTTTGAAGGAAATAAAAAATGAAAAGTAAATAGAAGATACTAATATAATAAGATACAGAAAATTTGATGTAAAAAATAGTGTGATTGTTGGAGTAGATTTGATGTTGCACCATTTTAGAGTGAAAAATAGTGCAAAAAAAAAATAGAGTGACCTTGGGAGATACCCTAAGAAATCCTCTGTGATGTCACAAAAGAATAGCATATTCCATCTTTTTCTAGATCTGCAATTATTCATGAGCTTTTAGTTACAACTTGAGATTAAATTGTGACCATCCCTTTCCATTCTTTCTTAAATAATGCCTTAGTTGCTAAATTCCAACTTGTCATTATTTCTTAAATAATGCCTTAACTGCTGATTCCAACTTGTCACACTACTGTAAGTTGACTATAACATCACTAAAAAATTACTAGGAAATTTGACCCATACAGATGTGGCCAACACAACTTTTCCATAGTATCATATTCAATTATTGCAAAAAATTAAATCAAAAATCCAAAAACATGTTTTAAAAAAATAAAAATAAAAATCATACCTTTCATAATGGTAGGTCCCCTTAGCCAAAGTTCACCGGTCTTATTCACCGGCAAAGCCTTCCCACTTTCTGGATCCACAATTTTTGCCGACATGCTCGGCGACAACATCCCCGCCGTTCCATATCTCCGGCTCTCCTCCAACGAATCCGTCGACGCCCCAATTGCCGTTGACTCAGTCAACCCATAACCTTGCAAAATTGTCACACTAGGATATTTCTCCAAAAACCCTTCAATTACTTCCTTACTTAACGGTGCACCCCCAGAAAGAACTTTCTTTAAACTGCTCAAATCATATTTCTTTTTAATCACCTCAGCATTATTCACTAAAGCAACAAGAATTGGTGGTACGAGAGGTAAATAAGTTGCTTTGTATTTGTGAATGGACGATAACATTTCGTCCATTTCGAATTTCGATAGTACCACGATCGTTGAACCACTAGCTAATAACCCAGCTGCAAAAGCTGCTAAACCGTAGATATGAAACATGGGTACCGTACATATAAATGTTTGTTTTCCTTGGTCTAATTTGAACCGACCCACAATTGTTTGAACCATAGCAATTAAATTTCTATGAGATGAAACAACTCCTTTACTTGCACCTGTAGTTCCCGAAGAATAAAGCAGAGTAGCTGTATCATCTTGTGTCACTCGCTCTTTCAATCTGCTTTGAACATGTTTTTTCTGAATCATTTTTTCTAAATTACCCAAAATCTTGAAATTGAAATTATCCTTTTGAGTAAGATTTGTTGTTTGACTGTTGATAAGAATAACCGGGAGATTAGAATCGACGAGCTTAGGGAGGAGTTCAGGGATTGTGAAAGCGATTACAGGGTTTGAATCTTTGATCTGTTTGTTAATTTCACGTGGGGTGTTGAGGGGGTTTGTTGTGGTGATAATAGCGCCGAGGGACATAACGGCGAGGATAACAATGGGAAAATAGATGGAGTTTGGTGAGAGGAGAAGAACTACGTTGCCCTTACGAATTCCCATGTCGATAGAGAGACACGTGGCTAAAGATTCGACGGCGTTCCAGACGTCGGAGAAAGTGAGTTGCTGCCCTGTTGTGGCGTCGATGAAAGCGACTTTGCCGCGGTGTGCTCGTGATGATATGAAAGTTGTCACGTCGAGAGCTTCGTTTGCTGGCAAAGGAATTGGGTCTCGTTTGCTGTAGAATGTTGAGTCCGCCGGAGAATAGCCGGTTCTTGGATCGACGGTTGAGCCATTGCTAAACTGTGCCATTATTGGAAAATGGAGCTAAGCTAAACTTCTTTTGAACTGAAAATTGGAAGTATATGATGACAGATTGTGATCTGAGGAACTGCAATATACTACGTATTTATAAATCACAAAAGTTGACTGTCACATTTAATGACTTTTTTAGTGTGCGTGTTTCATGTGCAGATGCTTATCTGTTAATTTATCATAGGATGGAGGTAAATTGCTGATCGGCTCCCAATTGTTTAAACTTGGTTACAATTTCGTCCCTAGTATTTCAGTTATGTTAAATTGCATCCTTTCAATATTAGGTAGGTTGTTAAGTTGTTCTTTTACTCAGATAGTAACCAAATTATGACTATATCCTAACCAAATTATGTTTATCTTACATACTTATTAGTTATGCAAATATTATACTGCAAAGATTATTGATTAGTTGAATTCAGTTATGTGCATAACTGTATTTGACATTATTAAAAGTCGTATTTAGTCTTCTGTTTTTCCTGTTTTAAAAGTGCTCTTATTTGTATTTTCTTTACCATAAGTAGATGCTACTTATGTCATTCTTTTCTTTTAATTGGGTTATAAATTCTCTAAGTTTCCCCTTAGTCCATCACATGGGAGAAACCCGTATGAATTAATCAACGATAGTTTTAAAGATAAGATCACAAGGATATGACCACCTAAATAAAATGTTATAGTTGGGACATGATTGGTACAATCGCATTATAATTGGGTAGGACGGTCTTTTCATAAAGCAAATAAAACAATCGCTTTAGGTTTCATATTTTTGGGGATTCTATTTTTTGTTACACTTAATAGACCATGTATAAGTTTAAAAAAGAGTTTTACAAAGTGTAAAAGTTTGATTTCTTTCTTTAACAAATATAGAGAAAAGGATTTGCAACATCTGCAATGATTTCTACTAAGGAAATTGCACTTGAAATGAACATTGAATCCGAATTTCGCAAGAAACATGTGATATATAGGAAGTAATTATTTGATGTGCAATGTTAATAATGGAATATGAAAATCTTTCGAACATTCCTTTAGAGTTGATTACTTTTATACTACTATATAAGTAGACAATACTATTTTTTCACTCCAAAATAGATGTAAACAATTCGAAGCATATTAAAATATTTTTATTTTTCTATTTAGTAGTAAAGACTAACATCGCTAGATGTTCGAAATTTAAAAAACTATTGCCTTAATTTTGGATGTTTCTTAAAGTATAATAATCAATTTGATATTGATGGTTTATATTTATTTTCTAAATTAAAAGTATAAAGAAAAATAGTACAATTAAAAGATAATAGTTTAATTGATGGACTTTATCAAATAAAATATTTAATTCTTTTCCAAATGCCTAAATTGCTTATGGAATAGTGTTAATAACTCATGTTACCGTTATTTCATTGGAAAGAAGTTTTCAAAATAAAAATTAATAAAATCTTACTTAAAAAAAATAATGTCACAAAAAATATTAAATGGATTAGTTATATTATCAATTGAGAAATACTTATTAGGAGTTATTATTTGTAAAAAAATTATTTATAATTTTGTATCTAAGAAAAGCTAAAAGAAAAAATAGATTTTAAATAAATAATAAAAAAAAATTAAAAAGTTAATAGTCCTCATAAAGTTTGGGTTTAGACCACAAAATTAGTCTAGCCGCAATGTAATTGGGAACCAAATTTAGACCTTTATAAACATTTGGACCATACACTTTTGTTTACTTAGCATGCCTACGTTGAACTTGGGTTTGACCCGCACTTTAGTAGATCGAAAGGCCAATTTCAACACGACTATAACGTGGATAATGATTAATGAGGCTGGTGCTAATCGTTACATTGTCACTGTATGGGGGTGGAGCACCACACCTGTATTATTGAAAACTAAAGAAAAATGAAAGCCATGGTCAATCTCAAAAGAACCACGTGACTAAATTATGAATTTTGTTGTACGCTTAGTGTAAGAGGGGATATTAACATTGTACTAAGACTTGGAGGCTTGGAGCACTCCCGAGAACCGTCAAAATTTTGGATACTGCCGACGTATCAAGGTTGAAAGGTTGTGATGGTTATACGAAAGATGAGTGGGGGAAGAGCAATCGAGCCAGACAAGATCCTTGTGGGGTTTTAGAAAAAATGCAGATAGTAGGTTTGGAGTGAGTTACTAAGTTATTTAATATTATTTTTAAGATAACAAAAATACCCGAAGAATGAAAGTGGGGTGCAATGATTCTATTGTACAAGAACAAAGTGATAACCAAAATTATAATTACATGGAAATCAAGCTGCTAAACCACACTATGAAAGTTTGAAAGAAGGGTGGTAGAAAAAAAGGTGAGGAAAAGTGTAATTATTTATGAAAACCAGTTCAAAATTCATGCAGGGGCATCGACTACTGAAGCTATTTACCTTGTAACGAGATTGATGCAGCAGTATAGGGAAAGGAAGAGGAACTTACACATGATGTTCACCGACCTACAGAAAACATACGACAAAGTCCCCAGGGAGGTTCTGTGGAGATTTTTGGAGGCTAATGATATGCCTATAGCAAACACTAAGGTGACTCGATATGTATGATGGCGCTACGAGTCGGGTTAGGATTGTGGGAGGAAACTCAAAATACTTTTCAGTCGTGATGGGATTGCATTAGGGATCCACTCTTAGCCCATTTTTATTTGTCTTGTTATTAGATATTCTGATGCACCACATTCAAGGGGAGGTGTTGTAGTGCATATTATTTGCGGATGATATAGTATTGATTGATGAGATGCGATGCGGTGCTAATACGAGGCTGGAGGTTTGAAGACAGACCCTAGAGTTAAAAGGTTTCAAGTTGAGTAGGATTAATTAAACAAAATACTTACAATGCAAGTTCAACGACCTGACTCAAGAGGCAAACATGGAAGTGAGATTTGATTCGCAAATCATCTCCAAGAGAGAAAGTTTCAAGTACCTCGGATCAATAATTTAAGGTAATGAGAAGCTTGACGAGGATGTCATACATTAGATTGGTTCCGGATAGATGAAATGGAAGCTCACATCCTAGATTTTGTATGATAAGAATGTGCCACCAAGACTTAGAGGTAAGTTCTATAGGGTGGTGGTTAGACTGACTATTTGTATAGGTGGAGTGTTTACCTATCAAGAACACCCATATCTAAAAGATAAAAGTAGCAGAAATGAGGATGCTGAGATGGATGTGTGGCCATACTAGGAGAGATAAGATTAAGAGTGAAGATATTTGGGTCAAGGTGGGAGTGGCCTCTATGGAGGAGAAGATGTGGGAAGCAACACTGAGATGGTACGACATGTGAAGAGGTGGTACATAGATACCTCGGTAAGGAGGTGTGATAGGTTGACCATAGTGGGGGCTAATGAAAGGTAGAGATAGGTCTAAGAAGTATTGCGAATAAGTGAGTAGACATGATATGACACAATTTTAGCTTACTAAGGATATGACCCTTGATAGGAGGATACAGAGGTTGAGGGATAGAAGTTTAGTCGGTTGTTACACCCCGTACTTTCATGTAAGAATTTATTAAGTGAATAAATATGATTCGGAGAACTGAATGACCTTTACAAAGATAATAATGGATAAAAACAAGTTATAAGAAAGTATTGTGAGGTTGGAAGGTTAAGAAACTAATTGAATCGAAAAAAATAAATTTTGTCGAAAGTTGGGGAGTTGATAATGTTATTCATACGTGGGGTGAGACTAGGGTTCTTAAAATGATAATAAGATAATTATATGCGGTAATTTCTCCTTAAGATAGTCATATGTTAATTTTTTAATTCAAGCGAGTTGTGAAACAAAAGTCGACGAAAGTTGTCACAAGTTACGTTCATAATGTTACTGAAATTTTGGTCTAATATCAGTGAGCTTTTCTTCCAATGCCCTTGGAGTTACAGGGCTATACACCAACCAAATTGAATGTCTATGATTCTAGTTTCAACCCCTTAAACCATTCATCAATACAGTGTTGGAGTATAGAGATATCCATATTTTTGCAACACTGCACAAACACCACCTATTGGGACCCACTTGAGACGGCCACCGACCTTACTTCTTTTAAAAGATGTTGCATCCTCATTTCTGGTCATTTCTCATCCAAAATTCATTCACAATCTATCCAATCCCTCTCTAACATATCTCAAAGATCCTAGAACCAGACTTAAGGGAAATAAATTCAAATCATTTCAAAAGTATTAAAGACTACAAGAGAATGCTTCCATGATGTTGAGGTGTGATTGAGGGATATTGTGAGCTATGTTTAGATGGGGTTTCGAGTTGTAGCTTCTGTCCAAGGTATGTATGCCATCTTCTTCATTGTGCCTAAGGTTAATCTTGTGTTGATTTGTGTTGTTTGAGTGAAAAATCATAAGAGACACTTGAAAGAACATGAGCCGTGGTTATCTTTTTTGTTTGACTGATTTGCAGCTATGTATTCGATTTTTGGTGGATGAAAATTATAAGAAATAATTTGATATTGTGGCTGCTGTTATTAAGCTTTTCTAGGAGTTAATTAAGTTGATTGAAGAAGAAAACATGAAAAATAAGTGATTGATGAAAAAAGTTAATGTGCTAGGCGTGTGGGACTTGAGAGGCTTTATACGAGTATTGTTGATATTATTTGAGCTGTTTGGTGATTGTTGTAATATGTGAGAAGTCATATATATAGGGTAGGTGCTACCCGTTATAGCGTAAAATAGGTTGTGATCGATATATAATAGTTACGATGCGTAAACGGTAACGATAGTATTATTTCTCTTGTTGTAGACTAAGGAGCCACGATATTTACATAACTTGAGGTTGGGCAGTATATACTATGTGATGCAATCCTTTTCTTCCTTTTACACGACTCTGATTGTATGCAACGCAAGCAAATGAGCTTCCAAAGATACCCCCTCTTAGAAGCTAGCAGTACTGATATTTCCCTCTTCTTATAGAATGATTAATGTTGATGTTGCTTCTTTTATTCTTACGTTATCAAATGTCATTGGTATCTCATGATTCTTATAAGATTCATGATGAAGAGTTAGCTTTAATAATGTATACGGAGGTTACCGACCTTACTTCACTTCGAAAGATTCAGAATATGATCATATGAGTCAAGCATGCATTATATATATGTACCTATTTTACTCTATCGAGCTGTACTATAGTCGGCCGGGCACATCACCTATTGTGCAATCACTGATCAGTTGGGATTTATCGAACTTTACATGGCCGAGTACAATTTTACCGAGCCTTATGATGGCCGAATAAATTTTTACCGAGCCTATTATAGCTGGGTACGATATGATGATGATGATACCTATATAGGCGTATTTATATATATATATATATATATATATATATATATATATATATATATATATATATATATGTATGTATGTATGTATGTATGTATGTATGTATGTATGTATGTATGTTGTATTGTATTGTATGGCACTCAAATGTTACATGTTGTATCTTCTCTATGTCTCTTTACATTATTGTTCTTATTTGTGCTTTCCTGCCTTACATACTTAGTATATTATTCGTACTGACGTATATTTTATTTGCGGATGCTTCATGTTATGTTCCAGGCCTGGATAGACAGGTTGACGGTCCTCCCAGTAGGCTACCTCTTCAACAGGAAGTGTTTTCCACTCCACTTATATTAGAGTTGCCATTCGAGTTTTCATAGTTACACACACACACACATATATGTTTATGGTTATGGTGGGGCCATGTCCTAACTTTATATTGTTTATGTACTCCTTAGAGGCTTGTAGATAGATGTCATATGTATAGATATTTTTTCGATCTTATAGGCCTGCGTACTCATGTATATCATGTTAGGTCGTCCTATGTAGAGTATTCTCGTATGTTTTATTCTGTTTATCTCATGACGGCCTTGTGGCCCATTTACGCTTGACATTATGTTTAAGGATAGGTTACATTGGTGCTTGGTTAATTAAGGTCCGGGTGCCCATTGCATCCCTCCAATTTGGGTTATGACAACGTTGGTATTAGAGCAGGTCTGTCCTAGGGATATCTACAAGTCCTTCCTAGTAGAGTCTTATTTATGGGTGTGTTGTGCACCACACTTCCAAAAAAGAGGATGCGGGACATTTGGCATTGTTACCTTCCTTTCATTTTCTAGATCGTGCGAAAGAGTTGGGTTGTAGGGAATCGAGTCTTACATATGCATTGATGTAGGTTGTACAAGGATGTCATTACCCAAAAGAGCTGCAGTTAGTCAGGATGTTAAGGAAGGATTGGGAGGGGGTATGAGACGTACGCCATCTATTGAGACAGATCCGTCTCAGGACCAGGGAGAGTCACTTTTAGATAACACCGGTTCAAATAGTACTAGAAGAGCTGATGAAGGCTCCAACATTATTAGCTATGCGAGTTCCACTACCGGCTTCGTCTGATCGATTGAAAAAAGCAGTACAAGTTTTGACACAATTGGTAATATCTTAGGATTGGTGTCCCCTGAGGGCCCGTGATAGAACTAAGCCTTGAAGGGTTAGGAAATTCACAACCTAAGGAGTTCAGAGAGCGAGCGCAATCTATATTTTAAAGATATGATTCTGATAAAGCGATAGGATAGACTAAGAGGGCCAGGATGGTTGATGATTATAGAGGATTACCAGGTGGTAGTAGGTTGTAGCAGACTGGATTAGTACAGGTAGAGTAGAGTTGCCCCGACTATTGTATCATTATTGCATAACATGTATACCATAAAGTACCATTAGAGTGCATTACACAACTAACGTTTATTAATGTAATATTAGAAAATACTAATAACTTGTCACGACCCAAAATCCAATTAGTCGTGATGACACTTGGTGCAAAAATCACGTGCTCACAATAATTATCCAATTCTAATGAAATTTAATAAGACAACTAAGTGAAAGAAAATATCTAAATCTTATACATTCCCCAAGGACTGGTAGTGTAAGTCATGAGCGTCTAAGATTTTTACAAAGCAGGTATGAAATAAAGTACATCATCTGCTTGAAATATACATGAACAAATCTTTCATAAGTCTAGAGCTACCATGAACAAGAGATAGCTATAACATGAACGTAGGTATATCTTTAAATCTAGCTCGCGTCTGTCACAACATCGTCATCAGCCAACATCTGCACAAAAGGTGCAGAAGTTTAGTATGAGTACAACCAATCCTATGTACTCAATAAGTAACAAACTTAACCTTAGATTAAAAGTAATGACGATCTAAGACAAAGTTCAAAGTCCAACTCCAATAACCAGGAATAGTCCATAACAAATTAATAAAAGGGTACATGAAAATAACTTAGAGGTAGGATGTTCAACTCGTTCACAGTTACGGAAAAAAAGACATGCTTTTCAAGTATAACAGTAAATCCAATATCATTCGCCGAAAACCCAAAGCATATGAGTACGTTTGAAAATTGTAATTTGTCCCAAAAACCTTTTAACAATAAATAAGATGTTTTATTTTTAGATAGCATGAGGAAAGTACATGTCTATGCCTACATGTCAAGATACCGAAGAAATTATGAATGTCACCAAACCGGATAGTAGAAGTAAATACATCTCTATACATGTGTCTCAAGTACGCATGTCAAATACAATGTATCTCAGTGATGAACTCATGTACTCATACTCTCAAAGTACTCAATCTCACTGTCTCACATTCTCTCTCACCATGCTCAATACTCGGCACACTCAATCACTCAGCACTGTACAATACCTGCTGCAGCGTACAACAGAATTAAACATGCTATATATATATATATATATATATATATATATATATATATATATATATATATATATATATATATATATATATATATATATAAATCAACTGCTCTAACTAGGGGTGTGTACAGACTGCGAAGGGGCTCCTTCGGCCCAAGCGTCATAATCCGAATGGACAACTCACGTGCTGCACGGATAACTCACGTGCTATAATATCAATATTTGGATCCGCATGGATAACTCACGTGCTATAGTATCAATAACCTCACAATCAAGCCCTTGGCCTCACTCAGTCATCAAACCCTCCAGTCTCTAGGGCTAATAATATCATGAAACTAGCCCAACAATGATGTATCAATAAAGACCAACAAAGACTGAGTTATGATATGAAATAAATGAACATGACTGAGTATAAATTTACAATTTAAACAAGTAATTCAACAGCAATATGTCCTTATTAGTGGGTCCCAACAGAATAAGCATGTAGCTTGAATACGGTTTCTTGCATGGATCCAGCTCAATGGCTCTACTACATAGAGATTTCATGGTTACATATAAGATCAGGTAACTACACAGCACCACAGGAGTAGCGGAGTCACAATTCAAACGACGCACACCCACACGCCCGTCACCTAGCATGTGCGTCACCTTACACCAAAAACATAACCCGTAATTTAGAGTTTCATACCCTCAACACCAAGTTTAGAAGTGTCAATACCTCGAACAAGCCAAATTCTATACCGTGCAAACCAGATGATGCTCCAAAATGCCATCATGCACATACCGACCTCTGAATGGCTCGAAACTTGCCAAAAGCAATTCAAATACATCAAATAATTCCAAAGGAAACAAACCCAATTAATAAAGGTCGAATATTTAATCAAAAGCCTCCAAATCGATGATCAAACCAAGAATTGACTCTATAAACTTTAGTAAAAAAATCCCCAATTTTTCTTTTGGAACCCTCAATCAAATGCCAAAAATGAAGATAAATTCATGATATGAAATAAAAAATAAGTAGAGAACACTTACCCTATTCCACATGGTAAAAATTACTTCAAAAATCGCTCTAATCCGAGCTCCATAGCTCCAAATATGCTAAAATGGCTGAAACCTCCGAAATAGAGTACTTATAATTCTGCTCAGGCATTCCTCTTACGCGAATGTAGAAAAGACACCGCATTCGCGATGAACAAAAGAAATCTGCCGCCAAAACACTCTACACAATCGCATGACCTACATTGCAATCGCAAAGAACAAACTGAGCAGCTTTACAAAGATACACTACGCGATCGCAACAACATCTGTAAAGCTATGCGATCGCGGGAACAACATTGCGAATGCGAAGAGAAACAACCTCAGCCCATCCTGGCCCAAAATCACTACGCAAATGCGTGAATGCTTGCACAAACGCGTTACACAGTCTACAGCAAGCTATACGAACGCGTCTGAAGACTCGCAAAGCGAAGAACAACTTCTTCACAGCTAGCAACCAACTCTATGCGATCGCGATCCATACTCCGTGATCACTATTATGGAAACTAGATACCCGGAACTCAGCAGAACTAGCAATGCAAAAATAAAGGAAAATGGTCTGAAATCAATACGAAACACGTCCGAGCACCTCGAGACCCCGTTCGAACATACCAACAAGTTTCGAAACAAAACATGAACCTACTCGATGCCTCAAATCACACATAACAACAGTAAAACAACGAATCACACCTCAAATCAAACTTGATGAACTTTGAACTTTTCCAACTTCCATAACTCGTGCTGAAATATAGCAAATTTACCCGGAACGAACCCAATTTTTGCACACAAGTTCAAAATGGCATAACGAAGCTATTCCAATTTCCTAAACCACAATCTGAATCTGATATCATCAAAATCAACTCCCGATCAGACTTATGAACTTTCCAACACTTCAGATTTCTATCTGTCGCGAATTTGTGCTGGAACCTTCTAGAAATATTCAAATGCAAAGGGAATATGCTCGAGTCCAAGATCACCACACGGAGCCAATGGAACTATCAAAACCCCCCGTACTGAGGTCAAATTAACAAAAGTCAAACTTGATCAACTCTTCCAACTTTAAGGCTTCAGTTGTGAAATTCATTCTTCCAGATCAATTCCGAATAACTTGAAAAACAAAACCGACGATTCACGCTAGTCATAGTACATCATACGGGGCTACTCATGCCCTCAAACTACCAAGCGAAGTGCAAATGCTCAAAACGACCGGTCAGGTCGTTACATAAGTGGTGGTAGCTATTCTCATTTGTTACACTTAAATGTTTGGACCAACTAAAATAAATTTGTCAAGAAACATTTGATTTAGGAAGTAAATGAAGATAAAAAGCATCAGAAACAATAGTATTTAATTCTCCTTTGAATCAACTAAAATAAACTTTATCAAGCAGCATTTGATTGAGGCAGTAAATTAATGAAGATAAAAACATAGGAGACACTAGCTAGTGTCTGATTCAAATAGTGTCAAAGTAGGTGAAGTAGAAAGTTAGAAACAATTGAGCTGAAATGAGTTATCCTAATTATGAGAAAGTTAGAAACAATTGATATAATAAGAAAAGACATGAGGAAACTACTCAATAAAGAGTTGACCTCTTAGATAGATAGATCTGAAATTCATTGAGTAACAAATCAAAGATTAATGATTCGATTGAACTAAGTAATTAGTTACTACTAATTAGTTTTGAGCTGAAATATAAGCATCAAACTAATATTTAAATTCAACCATTTGCATCATTGCTTTAATGAGCTCCGCAATGATCCTAACTAGTATTCCTGGCAAATTAAACTAGTAGGTAAGTATATTCAGTAATGAAACTCTTGTCCGGATCAGCCGCCGAATAATACATTCCAGCTCTCCTTCAAGATCTTCAATGGCGATTTCCACTGCTCCCAATCTTTTATTGGCACATTGCAGTGTCATGGCGTCGCATTTTTCCCATGAACTTAAGCTGTTTACTCTCATCAACTTCGAACCAAAATACCCTTTATTTGTTTTCCTAGTATTTGGGCTTGGCATAGACATAAGTGACATCAAAGACTCCAAAATAGAAACTGTTGCCACTCTTACTTCTCTCAACACATTAACAACCACCATAAGATTATTTTCTTTATCTTTCACGGAGTTCTCTAGTGATAATGATGACGAGTTTATGCACTTGTTATGTTTCATCCCTTTTAGGGAATGCAAGCGCTTTAACATTTCTTTCTTCAACTTTTTCCTGTGACATTGATAAGGTGCAAACTTGTTTTCTGCAGTTGCGTTTTCGCCGACGGTGATTCTTCTGAAAGTAGACTTGAGGTCATGGACATGATCCTTAACTAGCAAAAGGACATCTTTGGTTGTGCCACAAAGGTCTAGCATTCTTAACGATGTTTCTGAAACTTGGTTCCATTTCTCTTGTCCCTGATGTGCTATTTCAAGTGGTGAGTGATTAAGCATGTCGTTGGCCGAATCGTGCAAGTCCTTTAGAGCATTAAAGTTGGGAAGAGCCATTGAACTTTCTTGGAGCAAAAGAAGTGATTAAGATTTGATAATTGAACTTTTGTTTGGGATTAGATGCTTAGGTGAACATTTTGCAATCCATTTATGGTTAAACACAGAAAATGAAGTTTTGGTGATGAGAAGATGGAATAGTACGTGACATCTGAAAACTGAGGAAAAAGGACAGGAAGGATCCTTCTTTGTACGGACTCTCGTTGTCCTCTTATTGGCAGCAGCTAAAGGCACCAAATTTTGTCCCCCCTTGGAAACTTCCTCCCATATGGGAAATACAGAAAATAAATACTCCTTTTTTTTTTTGTTTGGTGTCCGATATTCGTATTAGAGCCCGATTATATCCGGATTCGTGCCGCATAGGGCCCCTTTCGGGGGGAGGGGAAGCGCTCCTTATCCATGATTTTTCCATACCCTAGGCTCCAACCCGAGACCTTTAGTTAAGAGAAAAGTCATCTCATCCAATGCACCACGTCCTTTAGTGATAAAATAAATACTCCTAGCTGACACTATAGTTGTTAAGATATCGTTGTTTGAAAATTAGGTTAATTAGCAGGGGAAATACGCCAATCTAGCGGGTATCAAAATTTAATCTGTTGGTATCAGACATTATGTTTGCTAATTAATGACCAAAAATGGAGCAATTAGGCTGTAAACGACATAATTTAGGATTGCCTATATTGTTAATAAGATTTATGCCAAGATTGTGGAGAACTTTTAAGAAAATCATCCAACAAAGAATAATATTTTCTGTTGTTTTTAGTGAAAGTAGAGGATTAGTAGTTGAATTTTTCTTTATTCGTTCATGATTGATAGCAGTATATGTTGACTAAGCCGCGAGGTCTTTTTCATGAGGGCTCCAAAAATAAATAAAACACGACAATGGCGGACAATAATCCAAAGATAGCGCATTATTTAGGTTCACGGCGAAATAACGGAAATCAATTGAGAAACCATATGAAGAATAAAGAAATATTAGCACATGATTTAGGTTCACCCAGCGAAACAACCAAAATCAATTCAGAAACCACCTAAATTAAAAAAAAAAACAATTTTGGATTTTTATCGAAAATTTAGTTAGCAAAAAATATTACTACGTATATTTTTTTGGCAGATAGTGTATTCCATCGTTCGAGTTTATATGATATAATTTGGCTCGTAACAGGGGCAGCTTAGAAAAGTCAGTGGCCTAAAGCAAAATGATATTAAGAGGACTAATTTTTTTTGTTGAAAAAACAGTAATATAATTTTTTTAAAAGTCTATTTATCTTGTTTTTGAGACGTAAAGTTGTTAACTTTATAAATCATTTTCCTCTATTTGTTTTAGGGTCCTTTTAAGTAGATGACTCGTCGGGCGGTCGGAGCGGGACTTCTTTGGGAAGAATAAATCTGTTTTTCTGAAGGAATCGTCATTTTCTATCAGGAACGGTATGTCATTTTCAATCCCGGCAGTATTTCGGATGCTTGAAGGCCCCGTTGACACGAAGTGATTTAGAAAGATTCTTTCCAATTGATAATATAACTAACAGAAAATAGTCAAATATATCTCTCTACTTTTAAATATTGTTTAATCCTATCATCCGTTATACTATCTGGTTGTTTGAGTCCCTACCGTTATAATTTCACACAATATACCCCTAATTTTAGCAAAATGACACCAGGAACAAAAGGACCACCCTTTTTTAATAGTCGGATCCAATTAAAACTCACCCCTTATTTTTTGCCTATTTGGCGACCCATGCGCATCAAATTCAGTCAACAGTTCATGACAAATTGGCCAATTACGCCATTTTCACCTTCTTCATACTAACATTTACCATTAAGCTTCATGTGTTCACCACTTGATTGATTAAAAAAAGTAATTCAATGCTCTAGATCATCTTTATAATGGAGTAGATAGCAGAACTAAAAAGTACACACAACGACTATGTGACGTCCATGAACAAACGAGGAATCCTGGACAACCTGAGGCCATGATTTCAGCTAAGAAAGATATCAAGGTAGAACTGGAGAAGTGGCTAGAGGTAGAAGAAAGTATTATAAAGCAGAATTCTACAAAACAATGGCTGAAGTTGGGAAATGCTAATTTCTTTGTAAGTGTGAAAAACATTATGCCCAAAACAAGATTAGAAGCCTAGTAAGTAGTAAACCTTTACTAGAGTTCTTTTCAAATGTATAAATATGTATCAGTCTATCAAAGCACAATAGTTATCAATGTTCATAAGGTGACTAAGCCTTCAGGAAATACTGAGTAGAGGCCAATATCATGATCTATACTACTGTACAAGAGAATCTCCAAAGTGCTAATAAGCAGGCTTCAAGAAGTTATGGATGGACTAGTGAATGAATAGAAACCATTCGGCTTTTGTCCTTGGTAGATTGATAAATGATACTCCCTCCGTTTCAATCTATGTGAACTTATTTTCTTTTTAGTCCGTGCCAAAAAGAATGACCTCTTTCCTTATTTGGAAACAATTTACCTTTATGCAATGATTTATAGTCACACAAAATAAAGGTGCCTCATTTTACACCACAAGATCAAAAGTCTTCTCTCTCTTCTTAAACTTCGTGCCCAGTCAAATGGGTTCACATAAATTGAAACGGATAGAGTATATGACAGTAAAGGTTTATCCCATAGATGCATGATGAAAGTGGATACGAAGAAGACTTATGGTTCTATTGACCGGAGCTACCTAGAACAAGTACTAATAAATTTGCAGTTTTCAGGAAAATTTGTGCAATGGACTATGAGATGTGTGACAACTGTATCTTATTCTATAATCATTAATAGTCAGCCTAAAGCTCCTTTTCCTACTAATAAAGGACTGATATAGGGAGACATCTTGCCACCGTACTTATTTGTGTTGGCTATGAGATATCTAACTAGACTTCTGGAGACATTAAAGAGGAATCCCAACTTCAACTATATGCCACAATGAACAATTGTACAGCTCAGCTTTGCTGATGATCTACCTCTATTTTGCGGACTGATAATATCTTTGTGCAACTACTGTATGATTGCTTCCAGGAATTCTCCAAAGCCTCAGGTCTAGTTGCAAATGCTGATAAGAGCTCTATCTTTTATGGGGAAGTGAGTATCTGACATACAACAAGAAATACTACAAACTCTTGGCTTCTCAAAAGGATCTTTGTCAGTCAGATACTTGGGAGTACCCCTATTACCACTAAAAGAATCTCACTGGTGCAATGTCTGCCTCTAATTGAGAAGCTACTAGGGAGATTATGGTCTTGGACAAGATTTCGATTCTACGCTGGAAGAATACAACTCATTAAATGTGTCTTATCCTCCATTCAAGTGTTTTGGTTGCAGGTGTTTTATGTTTATACTATCAAAGAAGATGATTCCACTCATTGAGACTACTTGTAGAAAATTCTTGTGGAGCGGAGGGGTGGAAGTAACTAAGTTAGCACTCATTGCTTGGGATAGAATGTGCTGTCCTAGAGCAACACACGGCTTGAACTTTTTTGATTTGGGTACATAAATAGAGATGATGTTTGCAAACTTCTATGGAATCTATGCAAGAAGAAAGATAAGATGTGAGGTGCACATGTACTACTATAAAAAACAAAACAAACTGTAGGGTGTTGAGCCAAAACAAGCATCTTGAATTATTCAAAAAATACCTAAGGCAAAGAAATACTTTGAGGAATTTGGATACTCAGAAGTGGATGAAGTAAGACGGGACATTTTCAACAAAGAACATATATATGAGGCTAAGAGTGGACTTTCCAAAGGTCATATGCAATAATACTGCTAAGTGGATATTTATCTTCTACCGGGCTGCACATATATAGGAGACTACTAACCAAAGACTGGTAAATAAATGGTGATGTTTAAATAATGTAGTCTGTCCTTTATGAAATACAAAATATGAGTCCATTGTGTTAGAAGCTTCCTCCAATTTGCTTATTGATGTAAGCAATGACATCAATAAATGGTAGGTGAGATGGGAATATTGCAAATTGATCCTTCTTGATAGGTGAGATTTGCACTTTTGGTCCCTATCTCAAAACTATAAATACCCCATTCATCTCATTGTTTTAAAAACACCAAAAACATTCAATAACTCAAGTATAAGAGTTAGAGAGAAAGAGAGAGTTTGTTTTTCTTTAGGAAGTTTTTCTAAAGGGGGAGTGACAAAATAGTGAGTAAAATACTAGTCGGGTATTTTCGGAAAACACTTTTGTGTGCGCCACTATTTTGGGTAGAGCTCGGGAAATTGTTGTACCTCCAAACTATTGGAGAAGTCTCTCTTTGTAAGCCTACTAAAAGTTTTAGTGGAAGTTGGTGCCGGGTTTGTGGACGTAGCCTAAACGTTTTAGGTGAACCACGTTAAATTCTTTGTGTCATTTATTTTTCGTTGATCATTTATTTTTCCCACTGTGAAGAAGTGTTTAGTGCCACTGGGTCCTAACAAGAATACTATTCATACGTACGATACTATTCATACGTACGGGTACTATTCATCCATACGGGCACTATTCATACCTACGGTTACTATTCACCGCCGGAAATATGGAGGCAAGGACAAGCAAGATGGTCAACCTAAACGGCACAAATTACCACTTATGGAGAAACAAGATGAAGGATCTCCTGTTCGTGACGAAGATGCACCTGCCGGTGTTCAGTGCTCAGAAACCTGAAGACAAGTCAGACGAGGACTGGGAATTTGAGCACAACCAAGTGTGCGGCTACATACGACAATTTGTTGAAGATAATATGTACAACCACATTTCTGGTGTGACACATGCAAGGTCGTTATGGAACAAGCTCGAGGAGTTGTATGCCTCTAAAACGGGTAACAACAAATTATTTTACTTGACAAAATTAATGCAAGTAAAATATGTAGAAGGGACAACTCTGGCAGATCACCTTAATGAAATACAAGGGATTGTCGACCGGTTGTCGGGAATGGGCATAAAGTTCGATGACGAGGTACTTGCTCTTATGGTGCTGGCAACACTCCCAGAGTCATGGGAAACCTTGAAGGTTTCAATTACCAATTCTGCACCCAACGGTGTGGTAAACATGGAGACAGTCAAGAGTGGCATTCTAAATGAAGAAATGAGACGCCGATCACGAGGATCATCTTCTTCATCAGAGGTGTTGGCTGTTACGACCAGGGGGAGAAGTCAAAACAAAGGCCAGAGTAACAGAGATAAGAGCAGAGGTAGATCCAACAAATTTGCACACGTTGAGTGCCATTACTGCAAAAAGAAGGGCCATATCAAAAGATTTTGCCGACAGTTCCAAAATGACCAGAAGAAGAACAAAGGCAAAAAGGAGAAACCCGAAGAAAGCAGTGATGATGAAGCGAACTCCTTTGGTGAGTTTAACATTGTCTACGATGACGACATTATCAATTTGACAACCCAAGAGACGACATGGGTGATTGATAGTGGAGCTACCATTCATGCAATGCCACGGAGAGAACTCTTCTCATCTTACACACCTGGAGACTTCGGTCGTGTAAAGATGGGAAATGCCAATTTCTCAACAGTTGTAGGCAAAGGAGATGTTTGCCTAGAGACCATGAATGGGATGAAGCTACTTTTAAGAGATGTCAGGCATGTTCCAGATATGCGCCTGAATCTGATCTCCGTAGGCAAGCTTGATGAGGAAGGTTATTGCAATACCTTTCATAATGGCCAATGGAAGCTCACGAAAGGCTCATTGGTGGTGGCGCGGGGCACGAAGCAGTCAAAGTTGTACGTGACCCAAGCAAGCATCTCCCAACAAGTTATAAATGTTGCGGAGAATGATAGCAATACCAAGTTGTGGCATAGACGTCTTGGCCACATGAGTGAAAAGTCAATGGCGCGTTTGGTGAAGAAGAACGCCTTACCGGGTCTAAACCAGATCCAGTTGAAGAAGTGTGCTGACTGTTTAGCTGGGAAACAAAACAGAGTTTCATTCAAAAGATTCCCTCCTTCCAGAAAGCAAGACGTGTTGGATCTGGTACACTCAGATGTATGCGGGCCTTTCAAGAAGTCCCTCGGTGGTGCCCAATATTTCGTGACCTTTATTGATGATCATTCACGAAAGACATGGGTATACACGTTGAAGACCAAGGATCGAGTGTTTCAAGTTTTCAAACAATTTCTGACCTTGGTGGAAAGAGAGACTGGTAAGAAGTTGAAGTGCATCCGGACAGACAATGGCGGTGAATACCAGGGTCAATTTGATGCTTATTGTAAAGAGCATGGTATTCGACATCGGTTCACACCTCCTAAAACTCCACAGTTGAATGGCTTGGCTGAGAGGATGAACAGAACCTTGATCGAGAGAACCGGATGTTTACTCTCTCATTCAAAGTTACCAAAGGCTTTCTGGGGTGAAGCACTAGTTACAGCAGCCTATGTGCTAAACCATTCACCTTGTGTCCCTCTTCAGTACGAGGCTCCAGAAAAGATTTGGTCAGGAAGAGATATCTCTTATGATCAATTGCGGGTATTTGGCTGCAAAGCCTATGTCCATGTTCCGAATGATGAAAGGAGCAAACTTGATGTCAAGACAAGGGAGTGTGTATTCATCGGCTATGGTCAAGACATGCTTGGCTATAAGTTCTATGATCCGGTGCAGAAGAAGCTCGTTAGGAGTCGAGATGTTGTGTTCGTTGAGGACCAAACAATTGAAGACATTGACAAAGTAGAGAAGTCCACTGATGATTCTGTTGAGTTTGAGTTGCCTCCAACAATGGTGCCGAGACAAGTTGGAGACGATGTTCAGGATAATCAACCTGAAGCCCCCGATCTTCCAAATGAAGATGAACCAGCAGATGCTGAAGGTAACGAGGATAATGGTGATGATGATGCAGACGAGGATGATCAACCTCAACCAGCAATCCTCAACAACCCTCCTTATCACACAAGATCTGGAAGAGTTGTGCAACAGTCTACCAGATATTCTCCACATGAGTATGTGTTACTCACTGACGGGGGAGAACCCGACAGTTTTGAAGAAGCCGTTGATGATGAACATAAGGAGAAGTGGATAGAAGCCATGCAAGACGAGATGAAATCCTTGCATGAGAACAAGACGTTTGAGCTGGTGAAGTTGCCGAAGGGCAAGAGAGCTTTGAAGAATAAATGGGTGTTCAAGATCAAGCATGATGAAAATAGTTCCTGTCCGAGATTCAAAGCAAGATTGGTCGTCAAAGGTTTCAATCAAAGGAAAGGTGTAGACTTTGATGAAATATTCTCACCAGTTGTGAAAATGACCTCAATACGCACGGTGCTGGGATTAGTAGCAAGCCTCAACCTGGAGGTTGAGCAGATGGATGTGAAAACCGCCTTCCTACACGGTGATTTGGAAGAGGAGATATACATGGAGCAACCAGACGGTTTCCAGCAAAAGGGGAAAGAGGACTGCGTTTGTAGATTGAGGAAAAGCCTCTATGGCTTAAAACGGGCACCAAGGCAGTGGTACAAGAAGTTCGAGTCGGTGATGGGGCAACACGGCTACAAGAAGACAACTTCGGACCATTGTGTGTTCGTTCAGAAGTTTTCTGACGATGATTTTATCATCCTATTGCTCTATGTGGATGATATGTTGATTGTTGGCCGGAATGTTTCCGGAATTAATAGCTTGAAAGAGCAGCTAAGCAAGTTCTTCGCCATGAAAGACTTGGGGCCAGCAAAACAGATCCTTGGGATGAGGATTATGCGAGACCGAGAAGCCAAGAAGTTATGGTTGTCTCGGGAGAAGTACATCGAGAAGGTACTTCAACGGTTCAACATGGAGAAAACTAAAGCAGTTAGTTGTCCTCTTGCTAACCACTTTAGATTGAGCACCAAGCAAAGCTCGTCAACAGATGATGAGAGAAAAAGGATGGAGCGGATTCCATATGCTTCAGCAGTAGGAAGTTTGATGTATGCCATGGTTTGTACACGGCCAGATATCGCTCACGCTGTAGGAGTGGTAAGTAGATTTCTTTCTAATCCAGGAAAGGAACATTGGGATCCTGTTAAGTGGATTCTTAGGTATCTTTGAGGAACCTCCAAACTATGCTTATGTTTTGGAGAAGACAACCCTGTGTTGGTTAGCTATACTGATGCAGATATGGCCGGAGATGTTGATTCTAGAAAATCAACTTCAGGATACTTGATTAACTTTTCGGGGGGAGCTGTGTCATGGCAATCAAAGTTGCAAAAATGTGTTGCACTATCAACTACTGAAGCTGAATTCATTACAGCAACGGAATCTTGCAAAGAACTGCTGTGGATGAAGAAGTTCTTAAGTGAACTTGGATTTTCGCAAGACGGTTATCAGCTATTTTGTGATAGTCAAAGTGCTATCCACCTTGCGAAGAATGCCTCATTCCATTCCAGATCCAAGCATATTGATGTTAGATATAATTGGATCGGGGATGTGTTAGAGAAGAAGATGTTGCGGCTAGAAAAGATCCATACAGATGAAAACGGATCAGACATGTTGACCAAAACTCTACCAAAGGGTAAATTTGAGTTCTGCAGAGAAGCTGCAGGGATAGGAGACTCTCCAAATAGTCGGAAGGGGAGAATTGTTAGAAGCTTCCTCCAATTTGATTATTGATGTAAGCAATGACATCAATAAATGGTAGGTGAGATGGGAATATTGCAAATTGATCCTTCTTGATATGTGAGATTTGCACTTTTGGTCCCTATCTCAAAACTATAAATACCCCCTTCATCTCATTGTTTTAAACACACCAAAAACATTCGATAACTCAAGTATAAGAGTTAGAGAGAAAGAGAGAGTTTGTTTTTCTTTAGGAAGTTTTTCTAAAGGGGAGTGACAAAATAGTGAGTAAAATACTAGTCGGGTATTTTCGGGAAACACTTTTGTGTGCGCCACTATTTTGGGTAGAGCTCGGAAATTGTTGTACCTCCAAACTATTGGAGAAGTCTCTCTTTGTAAGCCTACTAAAAGTTTTAGTGGAAGTTGGTGCCGGGTTTGTGAACGTAGCCTAAACGTTTTAGGTGAACCACGTTAAATTCTTTGTGTCATTTATTTTTCGTTGATCATTTATTTTTCCCGCTGTGAAGAAGTGTTTAGTGCCACCGGGTCCTAACACATTGATCATCTATTCTTTAGCTGCTCGTCACAAATTTGGACAGCAATGTTGGAGTACTGGTAGGAAATACACAGGCAGGTGATGACATGGAAACACGAGTTAGATTAGGCCGAGAGGCAATACAAAGGGAAGACCTCACTAGCTGAAGTATACAGGATGACCCTTGCTGGCAGCGTATATTATATATTGCAAGAGAGGAATTGTAGAATATTTCAAGCAAAACAAAGAAATACGGCAACACTGATCAGTAGAGCACTTATACTAGATATACGCTGCAGAGGAAATCTGGAACAGAGACTACATAGAAGACTGAAGGTGCTCAACTACTATCCTACCATTTAGTATATTTGTTTAAAACTATAGGTGCAGTGGTTAGAGGTTGCGGGAAAACAAAAGGAGATTAGCTGACCTGGGGCTGTTTTGTCAAGATCATGCTATAGTTTTGTATGCTCTGTAAATATTACTTGGTAAATAAAGTTTTTAATTACCAAAAAAGTATTTTGAAATGAGTCCAACAAGAGATATATATTATATAAAAATTTTGTATTATAGCAAGTTTATTGGTGTAGTACGTAAGAAAAAGAAAACGCAAAGGAAACAGTTAAAACAAGCTTACTATTTAGGTTGTGTTGAGTATGAAGGAAAAATATTTTTAGAAAAGTATTTTTTTTATTTTTTTACGTTTGGTTGGCTTAAATAATTTGAATGATATTTTTCTATTTAATTCATTTTCCTTCAATCGGAAGAAACTATTTTTCTTATCAAATATAGGGAAAACATTTTCCAAAGCTCCTTCTCAACCCTCCCTATCCTACTACCCCTGCGCAAAAAAATAAGTTTTTCTATCTTAATTTTATTTTTGTTGTTGCAATTTTAAATTTCTGTTCTTTTATTTTTTTGCACCGCCCACCCTCACCTGCCTTGCCTCCCCCCCGCACAATTTTTTTTATACTTTTTTTTGGTAATTTAAATTTCTATTTTTTATTTGTTTTTACTGCCCCCGAACCCCGCTCCCCTGCCCCCCAGCCCCGCCCCTACCCCTACCCCTAGCCCTGCCCCAGCCCTCCTCCCCCCACCCAAAAAAAGATTATAAATATATTTTTCAGTTTTAGTTTTATTATTTATTGGTTTAAAGCCTCAAAATTTTACAAGTTACAAAATCATGAGTTCAGAGGTTTATGTGTTTGGAAGTATACCGGTTTAGAAATTATAAAGTGTACAGGTTCGAAATGACGCGGTTTTGAAAGTTTAGCAGTTCGAAAGTTTATGAAATTTGTGAGTCCGGAAGGTTATTGATTTGAAAGTTTATGACTTCATGCTTATTATATCTGAATTATTTATGAATATTTTATTTTCCTTAATTTGTGTACCAAACAACGGAAAATAAATAAGATTACTACTTGTTTTGCAAGAAAATACTTTCCACTGAAAAACATTTTCCGTCACACCAAACACACCCTTAATGTCAAAATGTTACGATATTTTGTCAAATATTAATTTCACCATAAGAAAGGTTACGTAATAGTCCTTAATCACGAAATAGGAACCACGACGCCCGTATTTTTGCTTTTGTTCTTAATTTTTGGCTTTCCTTGTTTGTGTATGCTATTTGGTGTCTTGAACACTTAAACGAATTAACTATTACGAATTTTTAGGCGTTGCCTTGATTTTTATTTAGCAATAAATGAAAGAACGGGAAAATAATACGTCATAGCAATTAGTTTTCATCTGAATATGAATATCAAACTAAGATTTGAATTCACAAATACTACAGTCAGTGCTCCAATTAGTTAACTGGCAAACAATGAGCATGGGAAAACCCTTGAAATAATAGGTAGCTAGCTCCTATTTGCGCACTTGCAAGTAGGCCCGGACAACCGGCTCGCACTGAGTCGCCTCCATTTCCAGGCCTACTTGCAACTCATCTTTCAATATTACTCCTTTCCTAGTAGGTAAGTATATTTAGTAATGAAACTCTTGTCCGAATCAATCGCCGGATGATACATTCTAGCTCTCCTTCAAGATCTTCAATGGCGATTTCCACTGCTCCCAATCTTTTATTGGCACATTGCAGCGTCATGGCGTCGCATTTCTCCCATGAACTTAAGCTATTTACTCTCATCAACTTTGAACCAAAATACCCTTTATTTGTTTTCCTAGTATTTGGGCTTGGCATTGACATAAGTGACATCAAAGACTCTAAAATAGAAACTGTTGCCACTCTTACTTCTCTCAACACATTAACAACCACCATAAGATTATTTTCTTTATCTTTCACGGAGTTTTGTAATGTCAATGATGATGAGTTCATGCACTTGTTATTTTTCATCCCTTTTAAGGAATGCAAGCGCTTTAACATTTCTTTCTTCAACTTCTTCCTGTGACATTGATAAGGTGCAAACTTGTTTTCTGCAGTTGCGTTTTCGCCGACGGTAATTCTTCTGAAAGTAGACTTGAGGTCATGGACATGATCCTTAACTAGCAAAAGGACATCTTTGGTTGTGCCACAAACGTCCAGCATTCTCAACGATGTTTCTGAAACTTCATGAGCCCATTTCTCTTGTCCTTGATGTGCTATTTCTCGTTTGATTACTGGTGAGTGAAGCATATCATTGGCTGAGTCGTGCAAGTCCTTTAGAGCATCAAAATTGGGAAGCGCCATTGATTTTTCTTGGAGAAAAGGAATTGATATTTCAAAATATATATTTTGTTGAGCTCTGGACTTTTGCTTGGGATAGTTTGAGATTTGATTGATACACTTGTTACATCTACACTTTGCAATCCATTTATAGCTAAATACAGAAAGGATGTTTGGGTGATGAGAAGATGGAATAGTACGTGAGATCTGAGATCTCTGAGGAAGAAGGACAGGAAGGATCCTTCTTTGTACGGACTTGTTGTCCTCTAATTGGCAACAGCTAAGGTTACCAAAATTTGTCTCCCTATGAAACTTCCTCCCAACTGCGAAATAAATATAAAATGAAGCAAGAAATACGTTGATTGATTGGTTGATAAATTAGTTTAGATATTGTTTGTGAATTAGGTTATATAATAGATTGGTAGCATGCAAATACATGCACGGGAGGGAAAAGATGCTATTCTAGCCGGTATTAAATTTGTCGCCTATGAAGAAAAAATGTTTGCTAATTGAGGAGCATTAAAGAGGTAATCATTAATCAACATGCTTTAAAAGTGCTTGCATTTCATAAGATTCACACCATGCGCGTGGACTTCCAAGAAAGTTCTTGAGATAAATAATCTATTTTTGTATTGTTTGTTTAGTGAAAATTGAGGATAAGTACTTGAGAGTACTCTTCTTTTCTTCTTTCCTCAATAATTGAAAATTATATTGTAAATCTTGATGAAGCTAGCCATGTGTTCTTATTCATAGGAGCTCCAAAAAAGATTATAAAATGAAAATGATATACAAATTATTCCAGTAATAGCACGTTATCTTGTTTCTTTCACAGCAATGCAACCCAAATAATTTCAGAAACTTTCCTAAATACTACTGTTTGCAACAAATTTGTGCAGAAAAAAAATAAAACTGCAATCACAAATAACTACAAAGAAAAAAAGATTTTATTGATAAATATTGCAGGTTACAATTATGTTTATCTCTTTATTCTTCTCACTGATTTATTCTACGTGATTCAAGGGCCTTAGCAGCATATTTAATTTCTCGAACGTAAGATTTAAGCAAGACATATTTGACATGTCTTTGATCTCTTAATTAAGTCCTATTTCTCTGCCATGGATGGTCAATGGGAAGGAAGTGACAATGACCCATATAACACAACTTACTCTGCAATGAAGTCGATTATGTGTCTTTATATGGCAATAAGGGCATGCAAGCTTGCCTTTGGTTTACCATCCCGAAAGATTTCCATATGCAGGAAAGTCATGGATCATCCACATGATAGCCACACGCATCAGAAAATTAGATTTTGAGTGTGCATGATAAGTTTCCACCCCGTCCCATAATTCTTTTAACTCTTCAATCATTGGTTGTAAATATATATCGATATCATTGCCTGGACACTTGGGGCCCGGAATAAGAAGTGTCAAAATGAAATATGAATTTTTCATGCAATCCCATGGTGGCAAGTTATACGTAGCTAGTACAACTGGCCAAATGCTGTGATTAGAACTCATGTTTCCACAAGGTTGAAACTCGTCAAACCTAATCGAACATTTCTTACCTCAGCTAAAAATGTGGAATGTGGTGCATCAAAGGATTTCCAAGTTATTGAGTCAGATTGATGTCGCAAGACACCTTCATCAATATTTTCCTCCTTGTGCCACCTCATCTTTTTAGATTTTTCTCTTGCCATGTACAATCTTTGAAGCCTTGGTTTGATTGAAAAATGCCGCAAGCTTTTATGAGTTAGTTTCTTGGCTCCTATTTCTTCGAACTTCCGTCTGGACTTACCACACTTAGTACATGCTTGGACATCGGCATAATCACGCCAATGTAAAATATAATCATTCCGACATGCATCTAATTTGGTGTCCCCCAAGCCAAGGTCACAAAGAACTTTCTTGCTTCATAGAAAGAGTTAGGCACTGTTGTTCTAAACGTCAATATCACACAAGAGGGGAGGGGGTGATTTGTGTGATACCTAATTTTTGCTTAAATTGCTTCTGGAAGAACCTGGTTCTTCTAGGTGTACTAACGACTGCTGTTTGCGAAACTAAAAGTACATAAAATAAATAACACAGAGATTTTTACGTAAAAAACATCTGGATCAAAGGTAAAAAAATCGCGACATACTACTTAGTAGGATTTTCCCAAACCTCCACTAAAAGCACTGAGCCAAAACTGCATTTACAAAATTCTTTGTAAATCTATAGATTAACTCTAATCCAGTTGTGGCAACCAGCTTCTAACTGCTACGACAACTTCAAGTTAACTCTAACTTGAATAATCAAAATACCTATACAACTGCTTCTATGAAAGCTGAAAGGTACAATATTAATACACCTACTACAATTGAACTAGAAATTATAAAGAAAGACACATAAAACTCTTTATGGTGTTGGTTCTTCAATCTTGTTCATGTAGCTTCAGGTTTGCACAGTTAAATCACACACGAGTCGCTTGCAAAAAGCCTTGCTATTTTGCTCCGAATTCACGTTTAACTTCTGTGTTTTTGTGCAACACTTTACTGTGAGAACATCCTGCAATTTATAGAGTTAGTAGATGAAGAAATAACTAGAGTTCTGATGCAACTCTTCATTGGTGGAAGAGTTCTAGTTGATTTCGACTTCTAACTCCTTCCCTATCTTGGATAGTGTTCTCTTTGATTAAGGACTCCTTCTCCTTATCAATTATACAACTTTTTCGATCAGGAGATATTAAATACACCAAGTTAAGCTTATCTCCATCACGTGCAACCTATACACTCAAATCTGCCCATTTTGGTGCACCTGAGGGATGGACCACTGGATGGACCTGGTTCATCATGAGTTTCTTTGACAGTCTTTAAACACTACTAAAAAAACTAGGGTTTAGCGACGGACAAATTCTGTAGCTAAACTGAAAAATCCGTTGCTAATCTCATTTAGCGACGGATTAGCAACTGATTATCAAAAGATTCTGCTAGCAACGAGCATTTTAGCGATGACGTTCGTAGCTAATTCCAGTTTTCTTTGTAGTGAAAATAAACCTTTATTTGGGCCAACATCAACACAATGTTATAAATATTTTTCCTAAGCTCTGTGCTGATGACAAACTCTGTGCTTTTCATAAGCTTAACACTGTTTCAACTCAGCTCAACATCAACACAATATTAGAAATATTTTTTCTTTTTATCACTTATCATCAAGAACCAAGTACATTAGGTTATAAACATCATTGTTCAATGTGTAAACATCACTTGCTTAAAACACAACTTTTTCCCCATTTTGGCATCATCGAAAAGTTGCATAAAAAATATGAGATAACAAGATTTTAAATCTTACTCATGGCCACTGGGGCTACTTCAAATGCAAACATGGATTAATCATCATATATCAAACTAAGAATTTCAACCATCAAAGAAATATAAACAAATAGTTAGAGCAAAAACAGTGAACTTTATTGATGATTGATATGATTCTATCACAAAGCATAAGAAGAAATTAAAATACTGAAAACATGAGCAAAAGAAATAAAACGTACCAAACTTGTTACTGGTTGATCTATACCCGACTAGAATTTAAGGCTTGAAAGAGGTAGGGGCTGGGTTATCTCAGAGACTAAGTGTCTTATTTTCATCTAAAACCAATCCAATTCAACTCATTCACCTATGACTCTTATAATGAACCATAAGGAAGCAGAAAATGGGGGAAACGGACGGTAACTCACGTGACGAAGCGCCATGTCGTCACAATATTTAAGATATATATATATATATATATATATATATATATATATATATATATATATATATATATATATATATATATATATATTTGAATATACACCAATTGGTAATCATATATTTATAACTAAGATTGTAAAAATAATTATATATATATATATATATATATATATATATATATATATATATATATATATATATATATATATATATATTAAACACATACATTTTGTAAGAACATCAAGGAATGCACGTTTAACAAAATAAATTAATATTTATAAATGTGATGGCATAACATTATGCTAATATTTGACAATACTAATCTGTCACTTCTAACTAAAATATACAACACATTGTACAATGTGAAATAACAGGTCAATAATACTAAAACAAGTAAATTCAAACCATAAATATAACACAATTTCAACCCCCCACCCCCCAAATATCTTTTAATATATATCAAATTTCAACATAAGAAAAATAAGCTCCAATACAAGTTAAAACATAATAACTTTATAACATCATTCAATAATGAAATTCCACTTTAATGACACCAATCATTGTATTTCAAGTTTTTTAATGACTCGTTATTTCTATTATTAGGAGGTGTAGTTTAAAAAAAACTAGAATAATAACGCAAGTATGCTAAAGAAACAAAATAAAATAAATATGAAATAAATATATGAGCAATAACATGGAATCATAAGAAGTAAATGTAGAGAAATAAAAAGATAAATAATGTACAATGAAAATATATTTTAAAAATTAAAAAGAAATTAAAAAGTTAAAATAAATTAAAAATAAAGATAAACTAAATTAAAAATAATGGAAATAAAAGTTATAAAGAAAATAAAAAATAAAAACAAAAAGGAAATAAATTAAAAAGTAATCTTATAATTACACAATTACCGGTGGCGTCCGTAAGAATTTTTGTAAGCGGTGTCACTATTAGATGTGAATAAATAAATAAATATAATATCATATTTTAAAAACACCAATAAAACCCTCCGATTTGAAAATTGTATTGTAGTGGTCACTTTAGTTATGACTTAGGATACTTTTTAGACGAGGCATAAAAAGTGGGTAATTTTAATAAAGCACTATTTTTAGCAGTAATTAGTCATTTATATATACCGTTTGCTATATTACAGGTTATAGATACCTTTTCTGTGGTTATAATATGTATTTGATGTATTTAAGCAATTGTATTCATGAATACAATAGCAAAAATTGGCGTGGATCAGGGAAGTCCGGCTAATCAGTTGAGGTAATCGAGTGTATTTGACTGTATTCATGGAGTGAAATATGGGATTACATCAGGACAAATTATTGTATTCGACTATATTCACGACGTGAAATAAGGGACTACACCGTTTTAAAATGGAAAGTGAATCAATTAACATAATAGACTCCTAATATAACTCAACAAACTCAATTATAACACATAAAATTCTTATTTTTCAATTATAAAAAAGATTCTCAACCGCAAAATACCCCAAAATATAGTAATCTTCAAAGAAATTATAGAATACATCTGAATACATGAATTATATTAATTAGAAAAATATATGAATACATTCATGGCATATAGCAAAACAATGGATACAATGAAATAGATAGAATACAGAGGGATACATTAAAATACAATGAGAAAAAAAAAAGATATACAATGAAATATATGGAATACAACGAGATATATTAAATTACAATGAAAAAAGATATTGAATGCAATGAAAATACATAGAAATACAGCGAGATACTTTGAAATGCTCTTTAAAAAAAGGTAACAGAATCTTCAAATTGCCCAACCCCAAATTTCAGACGACCTATTTTAGCCAACAATTTTCCGACGACCCATCAGATTCCGACCATGATTCCATAAGCAGCAATGAGAGAAAGAAGAAGAAAACGAGAAAGATCGCTGAAGAAGAATTCAATGAAGAAGAAATTCAACAGTCAATTCGCTGAAGAAGAAGTTCAGCAGTCAATTCGCTGAAGAAGAAATTCGGCAGTCGAAAAAGAAATTCAGAAGAAGAAACATACTGGAGTTGACTCCTTATTCATGTCGACGAAACTTTGGGGGAAAAAGAGAGTTAATATTAGAGAAAGAGGTCCACAAAACTTTGGGAGAATGAGATGTATCAAAGTAAAAAGAGAAAAAAAAATGTAATTGATTAGCGTATTTAATGGCTTAGGGCTAGGAGTAAACTAAAATGAGGAATTTTTATATAAACCTTAAAATGTATCTATAAAATATAATTTTTTTAAAATAGTATTTATTTAAAATAAATAAGATGTTACCCTTTGCTATAGGAGTTATTGAAACATAAAATGGGCCCAGGGAAAACTCATGCCCTCATATAGAATTGTTAAGCCTCTAATTGTCTAAGCTATAGAGTTCTTAGTGACAAATGGTGTCACTTTATTTATTTTTATCTATTTCTTGGTTCTTCATTTGAATTATATACAAATAATTAGTAAAGATTTTCGATGAAATTGTGTCATGTGATACCCACTTGGGCCTTAGGTAAATTCGGCCCTGATAATTACCATCATTTCTTATCTCCTCATTGAGAATTGAAGAATATAGTTACAGCTCTTCAATTACATTCAATTCCATAATAAATAAATAATTACATGGTCAGAACAAATATGTCAAATTGTTTACTCATACCCAATTGCATCCAATTACACCCAAAACTAAATCGTAGGTGTTTTCCAAACACTCTTAAAAATCGAGTTAGGCTATTTTTGTAATGAAAAATAACTAGTGACTTAAATATACCATGTATTAGACACAACAAAGCCTTTAATCACCCATTAACAATGCGTGTCATACCGTTCCGTACTGTCACAAGGAGTCCACCTAATTTCCCCAAGGTCCAACGAACAGTACGTTTTTCGACTCAATTGCTCCGCCTTTTACAAAACCCTTCTCAATCTACGGCGAATCACTTTTCAACAACATTTCACCCTTCATTAAAAGCAGCCGCCATGACTACCTTCCGCATTGTAGACAACGAGGAGAAAGACAACCGCTACGATCTCTTTGACGTTTACTTCCACAGCGACACAATCAAAACAATGGTCACTTCCGATCCGGAAATCGTCACTCAGTGGATCTCCGAAACCGAATCCTCTCTCCACGACCGCCGCCATCTCGTCGTTGGACTTGACGTCGAGTGGCGGCCTAGCTTCCACCGCAATCAGCAATTCAAAGTTGCAACTCTCCAGCTCTGCGTCGATCGCCGTTGCCTCATATTCCAACTCCTCTACTGCAGTTCAATTCCAGATTCCCTCGTTAGTTTTCTGTCCAACGGAAACTACACGTTTGTTGGGGTTGGAGTTGAGAACGATGTGGAGAAGTTGGTGGAAGATCACGATCTTAGCGTGAGGAATATGGTGGATTTGAGAGTTTTGGCAGCTGATGCATATGAGATGAGTAATTTGAAAACTGCTGGGTTGAAGGAGCTGTGCAATGTTGTTCTGGGAAGAGAGGTTGAGAAGCCTAGACATATTACTATGGGTAGGTGGGATAGTGAGTGGTTGAGTTTGGATCAAATTAAGTATGCTTGTGTTGATGCTTTTGTTTCTTTTGAGATTGCAAAGCATTTGAATGTTGCTGCTGCTGCTCTTTGAAGATTCTGGGTGAAGATTTGGTTTAATATTGTTAATTGGTTATAGCCTCTGGCTTCTTGGTTTTCGAAGTATGTTAATTGGGTGAAGATTTAGAACTTTTGTCAAGAGTTTATGTAAGTATGAGTTGTTCAATGATATTAATTGACATATTATAACATACTAGTATATAACTCAAATCTTTAAATTTAATGTTGTGAAAACATTAGCTGTTAAGTTCTGTGTATGCCTGGAGTGTGTTTGTTTGGATTCTAATTAGCTTAAACTTTCAATCTGTTTATTTTCTTGACTGACCAAGGGATTTCCCTTTTCCTTTTTTCTCATGAATGTTCTCCTTCTAGAGCTGATTTTTGTGATCTTTGATGAAGTAAAACCTGATGATTTAATTAGTGTTAAAGCATTTCTTCTTGAAATGATTTATTTTGATTCAAATGTTTGTAATAATGGAGCTTAATATCAACTGAAGCCGGAGAAATTACAATCTTTCAATCCACAACTTAGGGAAAACAGGACAAAAAGGGGGAAAATAGAAAAGGGAGATTCTAGACTGCTAAACTTTAGCTAAAAAATGATAAATGTGCAAGTTCTTCCATTCCCTGTTATAGCTTCAAGTTCTTGTGGTTGCTTCCCTTTTACAGCTTCAAGTCATCGTGCAGATTCAGCCAGGTTCTCACACACAATCTGCTAATCTTTTATTGAGCTGTCTAGCCTTTTACTATATCTTAATTATAAGGAATTTCCCCTATTTATACTATATTATAATTTATATTACCTGATTTAACTAAAATTTGCTAACTGCCTGTTTTTTTTACTCTTTGTATGTACTTTTCCTTTCTCTCAAACCTTGATTACTTTCTTCAATTAAGTTAGAAGTGGCAAATGAGCAGGTTGGATCAAATTTGGGCGAGTTAAAACGTGTCAAATCAACAAACGGGTCAAAACCTAACCCACCCAATATTTCCTTGGGTCAAGATGTATAATATAACAGGTCATAGTCCAAGCCGCCCAATATAAACGAAACTAAGTGATCACACACTTAATATGTGAGGTCCAAATGATTAAGATATATTTAGTGTAAACAAATAAGGCCTAACTTAATACCTTTCACATAGCTACTACAGTGATATAACTTTATTATTATGGAACCAAAAAAGTACATAATTCAAAGCATCCGAGACAACTTGTACCAATAAAGAATATCATAGCTATATATAATGTAATCTTCTCATGCTTTGCAGGTAAAACTTTTAATATTCAGACAAATACATCACACATACCAGAAACATACAAAACTAGAATGAAGTGCAAATAAATTTTTGGTTTTATAAACACATGTCAAATGAGATAACTAGATCAACCAGCTAAGAAATCTAATTCCTTGTAGCCTGATATCACTAAAACTAAGATGTCTAACAGTTGTTTACAAAGCAGACAACAAATATCTTAATATTTGTTTACTCTCAAAATCGGATACAATTAAATTTATAGGTGGATTAAATTGATACAAAATAATAAATTAAATTGCAATTGAAATAAAGTATGAAAATATAAATTCAAACAACATGAATTGAACAGTTACAGCATTAGGAGGTGAGCCACCCTTGAACAAAATGCAATTCGATCAAATGTCAAGACATAGTTGAATAAGAACTTTAAACAAAAAATAACAGTATATTGCTTATGAATGATTGTTACAATACGTTTTACAAGTAATCATGCCTCTTTATATAGTAGGGGAGTACTGTTTTAGGTACAATTCTATAAAAGGTATAAATCTCATGATTTGTTGATTTGACGGTTCCTTATTGATATGTGCCGAGATTCTCGCTGTAATACTCGATCAGTCGCGGATATTCGGCCTTCTGTTATTTCGGTCTTCTGTTGGTCACATTGACAATGTTTCCTCGAGCTCGTTCGAGGTCAAGGTCGATTTCGCAACCATGGATCCAATGTTCTCGAGAACGGACATTCTGACCTCGTGTTCTGGTTCGATGGAATTCATGGTTGATCTTCAACCCATCATGTTCAAGCCCGATATGTCGTGTAGTAGATGAACCTGATTTCGAACGTACACATAGTCCCCTTTTTTTTCGGAGAGTAAACGACGAGAAACAATACGAGCTTCCGATTTTTACCTTGATGCTTCTTGTCAGAAACGACAAAATAAGAGAAACATCTCGTCAATCACGTCTCAATGGCATTAAATGCTTGTCAGTTGCTGGTCGACCACTCATGGACTTGAACCTCATTTGGAAACTATAAATACCCCCTTATTCATTCATTCAAACGTTACATCCAAACCTTATCTACTCTTTGTTCCTTAGAAATCTCCATATCTTCTAGCACTTGTATCTGATTTCTTGAGATCTTTGTTAGAACTTTTGCGTGTCTTCATCTCAAACTATCAAGTGTATCCATATAACTCCCTCTTTTTTATCTCTTTCCCTCCATTTAAAAGAAGACGAAAACTTCAAAAACAGTTCCCCAAAAAAGAAACTACTTCTTTATCACGGCCGACCGGTAAGGAACCAGCGGCGGAACCTCTTCTGAGCATGTTCATTCCTGGCGACCGTCGATTTTAAGGTTGAAAAACCTTCAACCATACCAGGTAGAGGTGAGAAGGTCCCGAGGTACATCTGCTCGATCACTAAAGAAACTCTCCTCACGGTTAAAAGGGATTGCAACTGGGTCGGCAAAGACGTGGTGGTTCCCGGCCTCGTTAAAGATATCACTACCCATGTCGAGGGATACGTAAGTGTTTACACTTATCCCTTTATGCTGGACCAATGGACCCGGTAATTATCTATTTCTACAAAAGGTACGAGGTGTGCCTTAGTCACATCCACCCTTCGTTCTAGAGGATCGTCATTCTTCTCCGGTTCTTCTTGAACAAGATCAATGGATGCTCGTTCACCGTCGACCACCTTATGCGTCTCCAACTCTTTCGAGGGGGACTGATTAAACTGGCTTGCTGGGCTAGTAAAGCCCCATTCTTAAGGTTCGATAAAGATCAAGATAGAGGTTGGCTAGGCCGTTTTGTCCGAGTGAGGACCTCGGACTTGATCCCAGTCGAGTACATGTCGTTCCCCGAGAAGTGGAACACAAAAAGTAAGTAAAGTTTTGTTTTTCCCAAAATGTTGTTTTTACTCTATTTTCCTTCTTTCTTATCAGTATTTGGTGGCGATGCAGCTATTGCTCAGGTCCCCAACGCAGTTCCTAGGCTCAAGGAGTGGGTCAAGGGCATTGTATCACAGAAGCCATATTCTCAGCGTGCATAGAGCGAACTTTCGAGGGGCCGGTGGGAGGTCCGTGCTAATGGTGAGATTCCTTTTTTCCTGAGTGAGTAATATTTGGTTCTTTTTGTGTTACTCGGTTCTCGTCTGTTTCATTTCCCTTTGTAGGTTTGTCCAAGGATGTCTCGATGAAGCCTCCACCCAATAAAGAGGATGGACCCACCGAGTCCTTTACTATGAGACAGGGTAGTGAAAAAAAAAGAGGGCTCCGAGTTCTCCGACCTCATAGAATAAGAAAACGAAAAGAAAGTTGGTGCGCAAGACAAAAGAAGGTACCAATGCTCGAGCCCCACCTTCTGATTTACTCAATCGGTTGTGGGACGAATTCGAAGAAGAAGAAGAAGCCTCTAAACTGGTGGCCCGCGTGCGGTCACGGTTCGAGGTGCGTCCGATCTACCTCAAGCCAGGAGGCCGACTAGGAGGTCGTGATCGAGGCCAATGAGGATGCCGTGGTTGAGGCCATTGTGGAGGCCGTGGTCAAGGCCTCTCGAGATGAGGGTAGTGCCCCAAAGGATGTACTCGATATGATAGACATTACTGAGTCGCCTTCGTTCACTACGTCTATGATCAACGCAGCTCAGGCAGTGACACCTTTCCCTAACGAGGGGACCCATAGAGCAGATGACCCTTTCCGCGTCTTCTTAATGGCGTGGATTCTACCACCACGGAGGATGTCACTGGTTTGGGTGACCTGGAGGTACCGAGGAAGAGTCCATCTTTGGGAACAAGCGGGCCTTCCTTTAGCCCTAAATTAATCAACCGGTTCCCAGCTCCAAGCGTGGATCCTGACCGAAAGCGATTGATCATTATCTCGATTCTGGAGGATGCCCGGGTCATTTCTACCCCTGTAGGTGTGGCCAGTTACCTTCATGCTTGGTGACTGGGTAGGACCAAGCCAATATGAACAAGGTGGAAGCACCCTGACTGTTCAATGAAGCTCAACAAGCATAAAACCGGGTCATTCAGATACCTCTTAATGATTTCTAGTTTTGTACTTAGATCACTTTGTAGGTGATCATAACTTCTTTCTTTGTGTTTGTTGGCCTCAGTACTTCATCGCGAGACTTTTCTCCAATATTGGGAAGAGTTAAACCAGTATGAGTCCGAGATTCAAGGGCTCACTAAGAAGAGAAATGCTTGCAAACTTCTCAGCGAGCAAAGTGAAGGGGAGGCTAAGAGCTTTCGAGCTAAGCTAGAGGTGGCTCGGTAGAGCATGCCGACCTGGTCGAGCAAGTAAGAAAAGTTTTTGAACCTAATGACGATGAGTCAGACATGAAATAGTTAGGTTACATTCGTATGTTCGAACAAGCCTTGCTTTCAACATTAATTTTATTTTAATGCATCATGGGGGTTTGGCGTGATCGAAAATTTTCCCCAAAGTACTTATTCATTTTAAGATTATAGTTTGCCGAGCAGCCTTTTAGAATCGGTTAAGAAATTATAGTTTTCTGAGTAGTACGGGGGTTCAATATTAAAAGTATTTTCATTACCATCGAGTTATAATCGATGGACAGGCCCCTATTTGGCAACCTTAGATCAGATGGTAAGTTATATACCGAGCCTACTGTGGACGAGCGCTATGAGTGAGCCCAATTGGTTGAGATACAAAGTCTATTATGGTCGAGCGTCTGTATATATATGTATATATATATATATATATATATATATATATATATATATATATATATATATATATATATATATATATATATATATATATATATATATATGTATATGTGCGAGACAACTATTTTATTTACTATATTGAGGGAATTGAGTCAGTATCAGTAGGCAAGTATATCTTCAGATTATCTTTGACTTCTAGTTGCTTTCACTTATTATATTATCAGTTCAGTTTCAGCTTTCAGTATTGCCTTATATACTCAGTACATTATTTCGTACTGACGTCCCCTTTTTGGGGGCGCTGCATTTCATGCGTGCAGGTTCAGATAAACAAACGAGTAGACCTCCTCATTAAGTGTTTCTCGAGTTCAGCTTGATCGGTAAGCTTCATGCCTTTCAGAGTTGCCGGGTCTAGAACTTTATGTATATCTTGTGTATATATGTATATATGTTATGATGGCCTTCTCGACCCAACTTTATATTGATATTTAGTCAGCATCCTTGGTTGTCTTGCAATGTGGCCCATGGCCAAAGTATAACATCACATGTTCAGAGTTCCTTAGTTGCAAGTTAGTATGCAAGGATGGATGAGGCACTGGGTGCCCGTCTCGGCCCCAGGTTCGGGTCGTGACACATTGTTCCATATAGATTTTTACATCCTCCAAGGTGATCTTTTAGAGGAGGTCTACATGTCCTTACCACATGGCTTTGGTAGTCAGGGGGAGACTAGAATGTGTGGACTACTTAAATTCCTTTATGGATTTAAAACAAGACAACATACAATGGAACCTGAAACTAACTTCAGGCTTTGTTGATTCTAGTTTTAGCCAAAGTAAACTGGACTATTCTTTGTTTACCAAAAGGAGTGGTAGAGATATGGTAATCATGTTGGTCGAGATGAGGGTAGTGCCCCAAAGGATGTACTCGATGTGATAGACATTACTGAGTCGCCTTCGTTCACTGCGTCTATGATCAACGCAACTCAGGCAGTGAAACCTTTCCCTAACGAGGGGACCCATAGAGCAGATGACCCCTTCCGCGTCTTCTTAATGGCGTGGATTCTACCACCACGGAGGATGTCACTAAACACATATATTTTGTAAGAACGACAAGGAATGCACGTTTAACAAAATAAATTAATATTTATAAATGTGATGGCATAATATTATGCAAATATTTGACAATACTAATCTGTCACTTCTAACTAAAATATACAACACATTGTACAATGTGAAATAACAGGTCAATAATACTAAAACAAGTAAATTCAAACCATAAATATAACACAATTTCAACCCCCCACCCCCCAAATATCTTTTAATATATATCAAATTTCAACATAAGAAAAATAATCTCCAATACAAGTTAAAACATAATAACTTTATAACATCATTCAATAATGAAATTCCACTTTAATGACACCAATCATTGTATTTCAAGTTTTTTAATGACTCGTTATTTCTATTATTAGGAGGTGTAGTTTAAAAAAACTAGAATAATAACGCAGGTATGCTAAAGAAACAAAATAAAATAAATATGAAATAAATATATGAGCAATAACATGGAATCATAAGAAGTAAATGTAGAGAAATAAAAATATAAATAATGTACAATGAAAATATATTTTAAAAATTAAAAAGAAATTAAAAAGTTAAAATAAATTAAAAATAAAGATAAACTAAATTAAAAATAATGGAAATAAAAGTTATAAAGAAAATAAAATAAATAAAAACAAAAAGGAAATAAATTAAAAAGTAATCTTATAATTACACAATTACCGGTGGCGTCCGTAAGAATTTTTGTAAGCGGTGTCACTATTAGATGTGAATAAATAAATAAATATAATATCATATTTTAAAAACACCAATAAAACCCTCCGATTTGAAAATTGTATTGTAGTGGTCACTTTAGTTATGACTTAGGATACTTTTTAGATGATGTATAAAAAGTGGGTAATTTTAATAAAGCACTATTTTTAGCAGTAATTAGTCATTTATATATACCGTTTGCTATATTACAGGTTATAGATACATTTTCTGTGGTTATAATATGTATTTGTTGTATTTAAGCTATTGTATTCATGAATACAATAGCAAAAATAGGCGTGGATCAGGGAAGTCCGGCTAATCAGTTGAGGTAATCGAGTGTATTTGACTGTATTCATGGAGTGAAATATGGGATTACATCAGGACAAATTATTGTATTCGACTATATTCACGACGTGAAATAAGGGACTACACCGTTTTAAAATGGAAAGTGAATCAATTAACATAATAGACTCCTAATATAACTCAACAAACTCAATTATAACACATAAAATTCTTATTTTTCAATTATAAAAAAGATTCTCAACCGCAAAATACCCCAAAATATAGTAATCTTCAAAGAAATTATAGAATACATCTGAATACATAAATTATATTAATTAGAAAAATATATGAATACATTCATGGCATATAGCAAAACAATGGATACAATGAAATAGATATAATACAGAGGGATACATTAAAATACAATGAGAAAAAAAAAGATATTGAATACAATAAAATATATGGAATACAACGAGATATATTAAATTACAATAAAAAAAGATATTGAATGCAATGAAATACATAGAAATACAGCGAGATACTTTGAAATGCTCTTTAAAAAAAGGTAACAGAATCTTCAAATTGCCCAACCCCAAATTTCAGACAACCTATTTTAGCCAACAATTTTCCGATGACCCATCAGATTCCGACCATGATTCCATAAGCAGCAATGAGAGAAAGAAGAAGAAAACGAGAAAGATCGCTGAAGAAGAATTCAATGAAGAAGAAATGCAACAGTCAATTCGCTGAAGAAGAAGTTCAGCAGTCAATTCGCTGAAGAAGAAATTCGGCAGTCGAAAAAGAAATTCAGAAGAAGAAACATACTGGAGTTGACTCCTTATTCATGTCGACGAAACTTTGGGGGAAAAAGAGAGTTAATATTAGAGAAAGAGGTCCACAAAACTTTGGGAGAATGAGATGTATCAAAGTAAAAAGAGAAAAAAAAAATGTAATTGATTAGCGTATTTAATGGCTTAGGGCTAGGAGTAAACTAAAATGAGGAATTTTTATATAAACCTTAAAATGTATCTATAAAATATAATTTTTTTAAAATAGTATTTATTTAAAATAAATAAGATGTTACCCTTTGCTATAGGAGTTATTGAAACATAAAATGGGCCCAGGGAAAACTCATGCCCTCATATAGAATTGTTAAGCCTCTAACTGTCTAAGCTACAGAGTTCTTAGTGACAAATGGTGTCACTTTATTTATTTTTATCTATTTCTTGGTTCTTCATTTGAATTATATACAAATAATTAGTAAAGATTTTCGATGAAATTGTGTCATGTGATACCCACTTGGGCCTTAGGTAAATTCGGCACTGATAATTACCATCATTTCTTACCTCCCCATTGAGAATTGAACAATATAATTACAACTCTTCAATTACATTCAATTCTATAATAAACAAATAATTACATGGTCAGAACAAATATGTCAAATTGTTTACTCATACCCAATTGCATCCAATTACACCCAAAACTAAATCGTAGGTGTTTTCCAAACACTCTTAAAAATCGAGTTAGGCTATTTTTGTAATGAAAAATAACTAATGACTTAAATATACCATGTATTAGACACAACAAAGCCTTTAATCACCCATTAACAATGCGTGTCATACCGTTCCGTAATGTCACAAGGGGTCCGCCTAATTTCCCCAAGGTCCAACGAACAGTACGTTTTTCGACTCAATTGCTCCGCCTTTTACAAAACCCTTTATCTACGGCGAATCACTTTTCAACAACATTTCACCCTTCATTAAAAGCAGCCGCCATGACTACCTTCCGCATTGTAGACAACGAGGAGAAAGACAACCGCTACGATCTCTTTGACGTTTACTTCCACAGCGACACAATCAAAACAACGGTCACTTCCGATCCGGAAATCGTCACTCAGTGGATCTCCGAAACCGAATCCTCTCTCCACGACCGCCGCCATCTCGTCGTTGGACTTGACGTCGAGTGGCGGCCTAGCTTCCACCGCAATCAGCAATTCAAAGTTGCAACTCTCCAGCTCTGCGTCGATCGCCGTTGCCTCATATTCCAACTCCTCTACTGCAGTTCAATTCCAGATTCCCTCGTTAGTTTTCTGTCCAACGGAAACTACACGTTTGTTGGGGTTGGAGTTGAGAACGATGTGGAGAAGTTGGTGGAAGATCACGATCTTAGCGTGAGGAATATGGTGGATTTGAGAGTTTTGGCAGCTGATGCATATGAGATGAGTAATTTGAAAACTGCTGGGTTGAAGGAGCTGTGCAATGTTGTTCTGGGAAGAGAGGTTGAGAAGCCTAGACATATTACTATGGGTAGGTGGGATAGTGAGTGGTTGAGTTTGGATCAAATTAAGTATGCTTGTGTTGATGCTTTTGTTTCTTTTGAGATTGCAAAGCATTTGAATGTTGCTGCTGCTGCTCTTTGAAGATTCTGGGTGAAGATTTGGTTTAATATTGTTAATTGGTTATAGCCTCTGGCTTCTTGGTTTTCGAAGTATGTTAATTGGGTGAAGATTTAGAACTTTTGTCAAGAGTTTATGTAAGTATGAGTTGTTCAATGATATTAATTGACATATTATAACATACTAGTATATAACTCAAATCTTTAAATTTAATGTTGTGAAAACATTAGCTGTTAAGTTCTGTGTATGCCTGGAGTGTGTTTGTTTGGATTCTAATTAGCTTAAACTTTCAATCTGTTTATTTTCTTGACTGACCAAGGGATTTCCCTTTTCCTTTTTTCTCATGAATGTTCTCCTTCTAGAGCTGATTTTTGTGATCTTTGATGAAGTAAAACCTGATGATTTAATTAGTGTTAAAGCATTTCTTCTTGAAATGATTTATTTTGATTCAAATGTTTGTAATAATGGAGCTTAATATCAACTGAAGCCGGAGAAATTACAATCTTTCAATCCACAACTTAGGGAAAACAGGACAAAAAGGGGGAAAATAGAAAAGGGAGATTCTAGACTGCTAAACTTTAGCTAAAAAATGATAAATGTGCAAGTTCTTCCATTCCCTGTTATAGCTTCAAGTTCTTGTGGTTGCTTCCCTTTTACAGCTTCAAGTCATCGTGCAGATTCAGCCAGGTTCTCACACACAATCTGCTAATCTTTTATTGAGCTGTCTAGCCTTTTACTATATCTTAATTATAAGGAATTTCCCCTATTTATACTATATTATAATTTATATTACCTGATTTAACTAAAATTTGCTAACTGCCTGTTTTTTTTACTCTTTGTATGTACTTTTCCTTTCTCTCAAACCTTGATTACTTTCTTCAATTAAGTTAGAAGTGGCAAATGAGCAGGTTGGATCAAATTTGGGCGAGTTAAAACGTGTCAAATCAACAAACGGGTCAAAACCTAACCTCTTGGGTCAAGATGTATAATATAACAGGTCATAGTCCAAGCCGCCCAATATAACCGAAACTAAATGATCACACACTTAATATGTGAGGTCCAAATAATTAAGATACATTAAGTGTAAACAAATAAGGCCTGACTTAATACCTTTCACATATCTACTACAGTGATATAACTTTATTATTATGGAACCAAAAAAGTACATAATTCAAAGCATCTGAGACAACTTGTACCAATAAAGAATATCATAGCTATATATAATGTAATCTTCTCATGCTTTGCAGGTAAAACTTTTAATATTCAGACAAATACATCACACATACCAGAAACATACAAAACTAGAATGAAGTGCAAATAAATTTTTGGTTTTATAAACACATGTCAAATGAGATAACTAGATCAACCAGCTAAGAAATCTAATTCCTTGTAGCCTGATATCACTAAAACTAAGATGTCTAACAGTTGTTTACAAAGCAGACAACAAATATCTTAATATTTGTTTACTCTCAAAATCGGATACAATTAAATTTATAGGTGGATTAAATTGATACAAAATAATAAATTAAATTGCAATTGAAATAAAGTATGAAAATATAAATTCAAACCACATGAATTGAACAGTTACAGCCTTAGGAGGTGAGCCACCCTTGAACAAAATGCAATTCGATTAAATGTCAAGACATAGTTGAATAAGAACTTTAAACAAAAAATAACAGTATATTGCTTATGAATGATTGTTACAATACGTTTTACAAGTAATCATGCCTCTATATATAGTAGGGGAGTACTGTTTTAGGTACAATTCTATAAAAGGTATAAATCTCATGATTTGTTGATTTGACGGTTCCTTATTGATATGTGCCGAGATTCTCGCTGTAATACTCGATCAGTCGCGGATATTCGGCCTTCTGTTATTTCGGTCTTCTGTTGGTCACATTGACAATGTTTCCTCGAGCTCGTTCGAGGTCAAGGTCGATTTCGCAACCATGGATCCAATGTTCTCGAGAACGGACATTCTGACCTCGTGTTCTGGTTCGATGGAATTCATGGTTGATCTTCAACCCATCATGTTCAAGCCCGATATGTCGTGTAGTAGATGAACCTGATTTCGAACGTACACATAGTCCCCTTTTTTTTCGGAGAGTAAACGACGAGAAACAATACGAGCTTCCGATTTTTACCTTGATGCTTCTTGTCAGAAACGACAAAATAAGAGAAACATCTCGTCAATCACGTCTCAATGGCATTAAATGCTTGTCAGTTGCTGGTCGACCACTCATGGACTTGAACCTCATTTGGAAACTATAAATACCCCCTTATTCATTCATTCAAACGTTACATCCAAACCTTATCTACTCTTTGTTCCTTAGAAATCTCCATATCTTCTAGCACTTGTATCTGATTTCTTGAGATTTTTGTTAGAACTTTTACGTGTCTTCATCTCAAACTATCAAGTGTATCCATATAACTCCCTCTTTTTTATCTCTTTCCATCCATTTAAAAGAAGAAGAAAACTTCAAAAACAGTTCCCCAAAAAAGAAACTACTTCTTTATCACGGCCGACCGGTGAGGAACCAGCGGCGGAACCTCTTCTGAGCATGTTCATTCCTGGCGACCGTCGATTTTAAGGTTGAAAAACCTTCACCCATACCAGGTCGAGGTGAGAAGGTCTCGAGGTACATCTGCTCGATCACTAAAGAAACTCTCCTCACGGTTAAAAGGGATTGCAACTGGGTCGGCAAAGACGTGGTGGTTCCCGGCCTCGTTAAAGATATCACTACCCATGTCGAGGGATACGTAAGTGTTTACACTTATCCCTTTATGCTGGACCAATGGACCCGGTAATTATCTATTTCTACAAAAGGTACGAGGTGTGCCTTAGTCACATCCACCCTTCGTTCTAGAGGATCGTCATTCTTCTCCGGTTCTTCTTGAACAAGATCAATGGATGCTCGTTCACCGTCGACCACCTTATGCGTCTCCAACTCTTTCGAGGGGGACTGATTAAACTGGCTTGCTGGGCTAGTAAAGCCCCATTCTTAAGGTTCGATAAAGATCAAGATAGAGGTTGGCTAGGCCGTTTTGTCCGAGTGAGGACCTCGGACTTGATCCCAGTCGAGTACATGTCGTTCCCCGAGAAGTGGAACACAAAAAGTAAGTAAAGTTTTGTTTTTCCCAAAATGTTGTTTTTACTCTATTTTCCTTCTTTCTTATCAGTATTTGGTGGCGATGCAGCTATTGCTCAGGTCCCCAACGCAGTTCCTAGGCTCAAGGAGTGGGTCAAGGGCATTGTATCACTAAAGCCATATTCTCAGCGTGCATAGAGCGAACTTTCGAGGGGCCGGTGGGAGGTCCGTGCTAATGGTGAGATTCCTTTTTTCCTGAGTGAGTAATATTTGATTCTTTTTGTGTTACTGGGTTCTCGTCTGTTTCATTTCCCTTTGTAGGTTTGTCCAAGGATGTCTCGATGAAGCCTCCATCCAATAAAGAGGATGGACCCACCGAGTCCTTTACTATGAGACATGGTAGTGAAAAAAAAAGAGGGCTCCGAGTTCTCCGACCTCATAGAATAAGAAAACGAAAAGAAAGTTGGTGCGCAAGACCAAAAGAAGGTACCAATGCTCGAGCCCCACCTTCTGATTTACTCAATCGGTTGTGGGACGAATTCGAAGAAGAAGAAGAAGCCTCTAAACTGGTGGCCCGCGTGCGGTCACGGTTCGAGGTGCGTCCGATCTACCTCAAGCCAGGAGGCCGACTAGGAGGTCGTGATCGAGGCCAATGTGGATGCCGTGGTTGAGGCCATTGTGGAGGCCGTGGTCAAGGCCTCTCGAGATGAGGGTAATGCCCCAAAGGATGTACTCGATATGATAGACATTACTGAGTCGCCTTCGTTCACTACGTCTATGATCAACGCAGCTCAGGCAGTGACACCTTTCCCTAACGAGGGGACCCATAGAGCAGATGACCCTTTCCGCGTCTTCTTAATGGCGTGGATTCTACCACCACGGAGGATGTCACTGGTTTGGGTGACCTGGAGGTACCGAGGAAGAGTCCATCTTTGGGAACAAGCGGGCCTTCCTTAAGCCCTAAATTAATCAACCGGTTCCCAGCTCCAAGCGTGGATCCTGACCGAAAGCGATTGATCATTATCTCGATTCTGGAGGATGCCCGGGTCATTTCTACCCCTGTAGGTGTGGCCAGTTACCTTCATGCTTGGTGACTGGGTAGGACCAAGCCAATATGAACAAGGTGGAAGCACCCTGACTGTTCAATGAAGCTCAACAAGCATAAAACCGGGTCATTCAGATACCTCTTAATGATTTCTAGTTTTGTACTTAGATCACTTTGTAGGTGATCATAACTTCTTTCTTTGTGTTTGTTGGCCTCAGTACTTCATCGCGAGACTTTTCTCCAATATTGGGAAGAGTTAAACCAGTATGAGTCCGAGATTCAAGGGCTCACTAACAAGAGAAATGCTTGCAAACTTCTCAGCGAGCAAAGTGAAGGGGAGGCTAAGAGCTTTCGAGCTAAGCTAGAGGTGGCTCGGTAGAGCATGCCGACCTGGTCGAGCAAGTAAGAAAAGTTTTTGAACCTAATGACGATGAGTCAGACATGAAATAGTTAGGTTACATTCGTATGTTCGAACAAGCCTTGCTTTCAACATTAATTTTATTTTAATGCATCATGGGGGTTTGGCGTGATCGAAAATTTTCCCCAAAGTACTTATTCATTTTAAGATTATAGTTTGCCGAGCAGCCTTTTAGAATCGGTTAAGAAATTATAGTTTTCTGAGTAGTACGGGGGTTCAATATTAAAAGTATTTTCATTACCATCGAGTTATAATCGATGGACATGCCCCTATTTGGCAACCTTAGATCAGATGGTAAGTTATATACCGAGCCTACTGTGGACGAGCGCTATGAGTGAGCCCAATTGGTTGAGATACAAAGTCTATTATGGTCGAGCGTCTGTGAATATATATATATATATATATATATATATATATATATATATATATATATATATATATATATATATATATATATATATATATATATGTATATGTATATATGTATATGTATGGCGAGACAACTATTTTATTTACTATATTGAGGGAATTGAGTCAGTATCAGTAGGCAAGTATATCTTCAGATTATCTTTGACTTCTAGTTGCTTTCACTTATTATATTATCAGTTCAGTTTCAGCTTTCAGTATTGCCTTATATACTCAGTACATTATTTCGTACTGACGTCCCCTTTTTGGGGGCGCTGCATTTCATGCGTGCAGGTTCAGATAAACAAACGAGTAGACCTCCTCATTAAGTGTTTCTCGAGTTCAGCTTGATCGGCAAGCTTCATGCCTTTCAGAGTTGCCGGGTCTAGAACTTTATGTATATCTTGTGTATATATGTATATATGTTATGATGGCCTTCTCGACCCAACTTTATATTGATATTTAGTCAGCATCCTTGGTTGTCTTGCAATGTGGCCCATGGCCAAAGTATAACATCACATGTTCAGAGTTCCTTAGTTGCAAGTTAGTATGCAAGGATGGATGAGGCACTGGGTGCCCGTCTCGGCCCCAGGTTCGGGTCGTGACACATTGTTCCATATAGATTTTTACATCCTCCAAGGTGATCTTTTAGAGGAGGTCTACATGTCCTTACCACATGGCTTTGGTAGTCAGGGGGAGACTAGAATGTGTGGACTACTTAAATTCCTTTATGGATTTAAAACAAGACAACATACAATGGACCTGAAACTAACTTTAGGCTTTGTTGATTCTAGTTTTAGCCAAAGTAAACTGGACTATTCTTTGTTTACCAAAAGGAGTGGTAGAGATATGGTAATCATGTTGGTCGAGATGAGGGTAGTGCCCCAAAGGATGTACTCGATGTGATAGACATTACTGAGTCGCCTTCGTTCACTGCGTCTATGATCAACGCAACTCAGGCAGTGAAACCTTTCCCTAACGAGGGGACCCATAGAGCAGATGACCCCTTCCGCGTCTTCTTAATGGCGTGGATTCTACCACCACGGAGGATGTCACTGGTTTGGGTGACTTGGAGGTACCGAGGAAGAGTCCATCTTTGGGAACAAGCGGGCCTTCTTTAAGCCCTAAATTAATCAACCGGTTCCCAGCTCCAAGTGTGGATCCTGACCGAAAGTGATTGATCATTATCTCAATTCTGGAGGATGCCCAGGTCATTTCTACCCTTGTAGGTGTGGCCAGTTACCTTCATGCTTGGTGACTCGGTAGGACCAAGCCAAGATGAACAAGGTGGAAGCACCCTAACTGTTCAATGAAGCTCAACAAGCATAAAACCGGGTAATTCAGATACCTCTTGATGATTTCTAGTTTTGTACTTAGATCACTTTCTAGATGATCATAACTTCTTTCTTTGTGTTTGTTGGCCTCAGTACTTCATCACGAGACTTTTCTCCAGTATTGGAAAGAGTTAAACGAGTATGAGTCCGAGATTCAAGTGCTCACTAAGAAGAGAAATGCTTGCAAACTTCTCAGCGAGCAAAGTGAAGGGGAGATTAAGAGCTTCCGAGCTAAGCTAGAGGTGGCTCGGTAGAGCATGCCGACCTGGTCGAGCAAGTAAGAAAAGTTTTTGAACCTAGTGACGATGAGTCAGACATGAAATAGTTAGGTTACATTCGTATGTTCGAACAAGCATTGCTTTCAACATTAATTTTATTTTAATGCATCATGGGGGTTTGGTGTGATCAAAAATTTTCCCCAAAGTACTTATTCTTTTTAAGATTATAGTTTGCCGAGCAGCCTTTTAGAATCGGTTAAGAAATTATAGTTTTCTGAGTAGTACGTGGGTTCAATATTAAAAGTATTTTCATTACCATCGAGTTATAATCGATGGACAGGCCCCTATTTGGCAACCTTAGATCAGATGGTAAGTTATATACCGAGCCTACTGTGGACGAGCGCTATGAGCGAGCCCAATTGGTTGAGATACAAAGTCTATTGTGTGTGTGTGTGTGTATGTATGTATGGCGAGACAACTATTTTATTTACTATATTGAGGGAACTAAGTCAGTATCAGTAGGCAAGTATATCTTCAGATTATCTTTGACTTCTAGTTGCTTTCACTTATTATATTATCAGTTCAGTTTCAGCTTTCAGTATTCCCTTATATACTCAGTACATTATTTCGTACTGGCATCCCTTTTTTGGGGGCGCTTGTAAACGCGTGATTTTTGACCCTCCCCGAGATTTTTTATTTTTTTAACGTAAAATATTTAGTTTAGTTTTAATATAGCTATTTTAGCTAAATTCGACTCTTTTACTTTATTTTTACCTTAAAATGAAAAATAACAAAAATATAGTTTTATTAATGTTTCGTAGTCATTTTTAAACTTGAAAAATACAAAAATAGTACTTTATATTTTTATCTTTTTATAAAAACGAAAATAATAAAAAATAGTTTCATTAACATTTTGTAGTTACTTTAATTTTGAAAAAAATATAAAAAATAATTTTGTTTTAATTATTAGTCTTATAGTTATTTTGCTTACGTAGTGATTAATTAATAACACCGTGTTCTCATTCTCGGTTCCGGGCAAAGAACAATATTCGGGTTCAAACTACCTGGTTTTATAATTTTCGGACCTAGCCCGTAATAATCCGAGTCCACCACACGGGGAACACGGACAAAACTACCCATACACACATGCACACATTATAGGGACAATAGCTAATGGGGGATGGGAGAATAATTAAAAAATGATAAAAGAAAATAAAAACAAAAGAAAAGACAAAAAAAAAACACATGGGACCAAATTAAAAGACAACTCACGTGAGGGGAACAAACAAATGAAAAGGCATCTTCTTCTTTTTAAAGAAGAAGAAACAGCGGCGCACAATACAGAGGAGAGGCCCATCATCTTCTCCATGCTCATTTTTCAGAGAAAGAGCACACACAGAGGAGGGGGCCTTCAACAAAAAAAAATATCACCACAAAAATTCAGAAGCCCATTTTTCTTCTTCGAAACCAGTCACACAGCAACAAACACACACCCACAGCGAGCTTTCACCCATCTTCTGAACTAAAACGAAAAACAAAAAATAGCAGGGGGAAAGGAACGTGAAACAGGGAAACAGTAAGAAAGGGATCGAACAAACTTGTTTCTCTCATTTCGTATTCGAATCTCTTTGATTCTCATGTTGAATTTTGGTTTGTTTCTGATTTTCAATTCGGGTTCCAATCTGAGGTGAGCGAGGAGGTCGTTGACATTCTAGTCGAGATTTCCATTCGGGATTGTTGCGTCAAGGTCTCTGTTCCCAAACGTTTTCAGATTCAAGTGTTATTTGATCTCCAGATATGGAGCTCGTTGTTTGACTTCTTTGCTCGTATCACATTCGGACAAAAGTTTTAATTGAAAGCCTCTCAAAGGTTTATTCTCTTTCCCTTTATTTCTATTTTGATATTGATGTTCATATGATAGGAGCCAAGGTTCAATCGACTGGTTCAGTTTCATTGGGGAAAGACGATTATGCTTGAGTGTTAACAGAGGGCCAGTTTCGAATAGAGCTAAACTTTGCGTGAATTTCATTTTATTACACGTGCCTTGTTTTATTTTTGTTATTTGAACGTCTATATGAAATCTGTTCAACTCCAACATGGTTTATCAAGGCTAGATTTGATTGTGTAATTATGTGCGTTGGTGAGGCTTGTTAGATTACTATCAGAAGTAGTTCGACAAGTTCCATGTCAAATGCAAAATTTCCATGTTCATGTTAGTTGATTTGTAACGGCTTAGCAGAATTTGCATACTTCATAGATTTGAATGAAATCAAATATATACTGTCTTGCTACTATAGTTTTGCCCTCTTCCTCCATGTTTGTTGAGAAATACACTTAGTTAAGTCACTTGTAAGTCTGTTCCTAGCTGCTAGAATTTGACAATTTGATTCATGACTGTTGGTTTAGTTTCGGACACACTGGTTCAAGTGTGAAAGGCTGAAAACATTGTTTGGGATTCTCTATATATTGGTGATCGATCATTTGCTAAGTTTGAATGAAATTGAAATCTTCACTGTTGTGTTAAGGTTGGCACAAGATAGGAAATTTCATATTTTCTTCTCGTTTGTCAGCGACAACATTAGTTAATTCCTTTTTAAGTTAATCCCTGCCTATTCAAGTTTAAAAGATTTCTTTGGCATTTTCTTTAGTTCTAGATTGTTGGTATTTGTTGGGATTGATTCTTTAATGTAGTTGAAGTACATGGATCCATTGCTGGCCCAGGTTTGAACTAATAATTGATATAGCAACAAGTAAATAGTAGGCTTTGGGCCTTTCATGTTAAGTAGCGGACTTGAGCTAAGGGTTTCATTAGTAACGGAGATCGTCTTGTTCGAGTTCGGACTTGAGCTTGGGGCATGAATTTCCTTGAATACCATAATATTGGTTAAATCATAATGTTAACAACTTAATTTTTGTAATAAAAATTTAGACTCGAAAGGACCGTTTAGCGAATTTCACGGTCTTTCCCGAAGTTAACAAAGACGGATAATCTTTAGACACGACTTTATAAAATTATTTTCCTAAATACGGGTGCGCATTTATGTGACCCAAATCTTACTCTCGGCGAAACTGAAATGCATTAAAGTCACAAGCGCACTGGTTGCGGTGTGATTCGAAATGTGTTTTCGTGACGTCGCAATTCTTCTAAAATTGAAAAGCGGAACATAAATAGCACATAGTTAAAATATATAAAGAAATCAGATAAAAGCAAAAAATTGCAGTTGAGCGACCGTGCTAAAACCACGGAATCCGGGAGTGCCTAACACCTTCTCCCGGGTTAATAGAATTCCTTATCCAGGTTTCTAGTTTCGCAGACTGTATTACAGAGTCATAAATTTCCTCGGTTCGGGATTAACCGGTGACTTGGGACACCATTATTATCTCAAGTGGCGACTCTGAATTAAATAAACAAATCCTGTTTCGATTGTCCTTAAATTGGAAAAACTCCCTCGCGCTCTCGCGGGTGCGGAAAAAGGAGGTGTGACAGCCCTGC
>JASVEL010012475.1:7500-22500 GCA_032618575.1 Nicotiana noctiflora | reverse complement strand
GATTATACATCGATCTATTTTTATCTATCATTAATATTCCCAGAATTAATACACAACTCTTTCTTGAATCAACAAACAAATTGATTGATAAATACATTTCCAATAATGAAATAAATCAAGAAAAAATTAATAATCAAAAAAAAATTCACTTTATTTCGACTATAAAAAAGTCACGTTATAATATTAGTAAGAAAAATTCACATATTTTTTTTGATTTATCCTACTTATCACAAGCCTATGTATTTTACAAATTATCACAACCCCAAGTTATTAATTTGTCTAAATTAAGATCTGTTCTTCAATATACCAGAACGTCTTTTTTCCTTAAGACTAAAATAAAGGACTATTTTAGAACACTAGGAATATTTCATTCTGAATTAAAACATAAGAAACTTCAGAGTTATAGAATCAATCAATGGAAAAACTGGCTAAGACGGCATTATCAATATGATTTATCTCAGATTAAATGGTCTAGATTAATGCCACAAAAATGGCGAAATAGGGTTAATCAAGGTTGTATGGCTCAAAATAGAAATTTAAACAAATGGAATTCATATGAAAAAGACCAATTAATTCATTACAAAAAAGAAAATGATTCTGAGCTCTATTCATTAGCAAACCAAAAAGATAATTTTAAAAAATGTTATAGATATGATCTTTTAGCATATAAATCGATTAATAAAGATAATTTTAAAAAATGTTATAGATATGATCTTTTAGCATATAAATCGATTAATTATGAAAATAAAAATGACTCTTTTATTTCTAGATTACCCTTTCAAGTAAATAAGAACCTCGAAATTTCTTCTAATTCCAACACGTCCAAACACAACCTTTTTGATATGCTCGGCAATCTTCATATCAATAATTATCTAAGAAAAGGCAATATTCTATATATAGAAAGAAATCTCGATAGAAAATATTTTGATTGGAAAATTATCCATTTTTCTCTTAGACAAAAAGAAGATATTGAGGCCTGGGTTAAGATCGATACCAACAGTAATCCAAATACTAAAATCGGTATTAATAATTATCAAATAATTGACAAAATTGATAAAAAAGGCCTTTTTTATCTTACGATTCATCAAAATCCAGAAAACAATCAAAAAAATTCGAAAAAAGACTTTTTTGATTGGATGGGAATGAATGAAAAAATATTTAATCGTCCCATATTGAATCTGGAATTTTGGTTCTTCCCAGAATTTGTACCACTTTATAATGTATATAAAAGAAAACCGTGGATTATACCAAGCAAATTACTTCTTTTAAATTTGAATACAAATGAAAATGTTAGTCAAAATAAAAACATCAATAAAAACCAAAAACAAAACTTTTTTATACGATCAAATAAAAAAATAAAGAATCGAATTCAAGAAGCAAAAGAACCCGCAAGTCAAGGAGAAAAAGAGCGTGGATCAGATATAGAAAACAAAGGAAATCTGGGCCCTGTTCTCTCAAAACATCAAAACGCTCTTAAACTTAAAAAAGATTACGCGGAATCAGACACAAAGAAGGGTAAAAAGAAAAAACAATACAAAAGCAACACGGAAGCAGAACTAGATTTGTTCTTGAAACGTTATTTGCTTTTTCAATTGAGATGGAACGATGCTTTGAATCAAAGAATGATCGAGAATATCAAGGTATATTGTCTCCTGCTTCGACTGATAAATCCAAGCAAAATTGCTATATCGTCAATTCAAAGGAGAGAAATGAGTTTGGATATAATGCTGATTCAGGAGAATTTAACTCTTACAGAATTGATGAAGAAGGGGATATTGATTATCGAACCTATTCGGTTGTCTGTAAAAAATAATGGACAATTTATTATGTATCAAACCATAGGTATTTCATTGGTTCATAAAAGTAAACACCAAACTAATCAAAGATACCCAGAACAAAGATATGTTGATAAAAAGAATTTTGATTTGCTTGTTCCTGAAAATATTTTATGGTCTAGACGTCGTAGAGAATTGAGAATTCAAAGTTTTTTTAATTCTTTGAATTGGAATGGCATCGATAGAAATTCAGTATTTTGCAACGAAAACAATGTAAAAAACTGGAGTCAATTTTTGGATGAAAGGAAACCTCTTTATAAAGAGAAAAATGAATTAATTAAATTGAAGTTCTTTCTTTGGCCTAATTATCGATTAGAAGATTTAGCTTGTATGAATCGTTATTGGTTTGATACCAATAATGGTAGTCGTTTCAGTATCTTAAGGATACATATGTATCCACGATTGAAAATAAATTGATAGTACTATATATCCTGTTTCCTATAGAGTATCTGAAAGTAAACAAATGTACACATGCTTTGTCTTACATCTCATTTGAATCTAATTCGAGTAGACGGTACTAAATCAATAAGGTATCGATTAGATCTAGAAATGAATCAACAGAATCTTCTTCATTTTAGGATTTTAGGTTTAAATTAGTCGCTTTTGTGAATGAAAAAAAAAGTACCTACCATCTTTTTGGATTCCTATCTGAATCAAATTTTGAATTTGATTAATTTATTGGAATTGATAAAATTAGGAGTTCATAAAGAAATTAAGTCTATATACCACGTTCAAATTACTGGCATTATTATTACTGATCGATAAAATTCGATAAAATCCATATCTGTAAAATAAAGAAAGGGGAAATTCTTTTATGGTAAAAAATTCTGTCATTTCAGTTATTTCTCAAGAAGAAAAGAGAGGATCTGTTGAATTTCAAGTATTCAATTTCACCAATAAGATACGGAGACTTACTTCACATTTAGAATTGCACAAAAAAGACTATTTATCTCAGAGAGGTTTGAAGAAAATTTTGGGAAAACGTCAACGACTCCTAGCTTATTTGTCAAAAAAAATAGAGTACGTTATAAAGAATTAATTAATCAGTTGGACATTCGAGAGACAAAAACTCGTTAATTTGCTTTATTTGAAGAGTCATTTCATTTTCACTTATATGTTTCGATTAAATTTTGATGAACTTCTTTTCACTTTCAGCAATTCATGGAAGAATGAATCGGTAAAAAACTTATGACTGCACCAACTACAAGAAAAGACCTCATGATAGTCAATATGGGGCCTCAGCACCCATCAATGCACGGTGTTCTTCGACTCATCGTTACTCTAGATGGTGAAGATGTTGTCGACTGCGAACCAATATTGGGTTATTTACATAGAGGGATGGAGAAAATTGCGGAAAACCGAACAATTATACAATATTTGCCTTATGTAACACGTTGGGATTATTTAGCTACTATGTTCACAGAAGCAATAACCATAAATGGACCCGAACAATTAGGCAATATCCAAGTACCTAAAAGGGCTAGCTATATCAGAGTCATTATGTTGGAGTTGAGTCGGATAGCTTCTCATTTGTTATGGCTAGGACCTTTTATGGCGGATATTGGTGCGCAGACCCCTTTCTTCTATATTTTTCGAGAAAGAGAATTGATATATGACCTCTTCGAAGCTGCCACCGGTATGCGAATGATGCATAATTATTTTCGTATCGGGGGAGTGGCTGCCGATCTACCCTATGGCTGGATAGATAAATGTTTGGATTTTTGCGATTATTTTTTAACAGGGGTTGCTGAGTATCAAAAACTTATTACCCGGAATCCTATTTTTTTAGAACGAGTTGAAGGCGTAGGCATTATTGGGGGAGACGAAGCATTAAATTGGGGTTTATCGGGACCAATGCTACGAGCTTCCGGAATAGAATGGGATCTTCGTAAAGTTGATCATTATGAGTCTTACGACGAATTTGATTGGCAGGTTCAATGGCAACGGGAAGGGGATTCATTAGCTCGTTATTTAGTACGAATCGGTGAAATGACAGAATCCATAAAGATTATTCAACAGGCTCTGGAAGGAATTCCAGGAGGGCCTTACGAAAATTTAGAAATCCGACGTTTTGACAGATTAAAAGATCCTGAATGGAATGATTTTGAATATCGGTTTATTAGTAAAAAACCTTCTCCAACTTTTGAATTGTCGAAACAAGAACTTTATGTGAGAGTTGAAGCCCCAAAAGGAGAATTGGGAATTTTTCTCATAGGAGATCAGAGCGTTTTTCCTTGGAGATGGAAAATTCGCCCACCAGGTTTTATCAATTTGCAAATTCTTCCTCAGTTAGTTAAAAGAATGAAATTGGCTGATATTATGACAATACTAGGTAGCATAGATATCATTATGGGAGAAGTTGATCGTTGAAATGATAATTGATACAACAGAAATAGAAACTATCAATTCTTTTTCCAAATTGGAATCCTTAAAAGAAGTCTATGGGATCATATGGATGCTTTTCCCTATTTTGACTCTTGTATTAGGAATCACAATAGGTGTACTAGTAATTGTTTGGTTAGAAAGAGAAATATCTGCAGGAATACAACAACGTATCGGACCTGAATATGCTGGCCCTTTAGGAATTCTTCAAGCTCTAGCAGATGGGACAAAACTACTTTTGAAAGAGAACCTTATTCCATCTACAGGAGATACTCGTTTATTCAGTATCGGACCATCCATAGCAGTAATATCCATCTTTCTAAGTTATTCAGTAATTCCTTTTGGTGATCACCTTGTTCTAGCCGATCTTAGTATTGGTGTTTTTTTCTGGATTGCCATTTCAAGTATTGCTCCCGTTGGACTTCTTATGTCGGGATATGGATCAAATAATAAATATTCCTTTTTAGGTGGTCTACGGGCAGCTGCTCAATCAATTAGTTATGAAATACCATTAGCTCTATGTGTGTTATCAATATCTCTACGTGTGATTCGGTGAGACCTAAAATTTCTCCAAATTCTTTTCTTTCTAGAAACAAAGGTAAAAAGATTTGATTGAATATATATATTTTCATTTTTATTCAGCATTTGGGTTGATGAACTAAACCAGATAGTTATATGAGTGAAAGAAAACGGCTTGTAAATTTGCAGTAAAAAGGTTGAGTCTCATTTCCTATGTACAAGAATCAAATGGTGAAAAAAGTAAACATAAGCAATAGATATTGTTTACCCCAAGATTGGTGAATTGTCATGATAGCTTGAAGCGGGTTCAAAAGATCAACTGGATGGAGTTTTTACTGTCTATTACCATAGATGGATTTCCACAACGGGAGGTTGAAAGCAAAAATGAGTGGATGGTTAGGAAGACCAAGATACACAAAGGATTAGTAATTGAGATTATGTAAGTTATCCAAGAGGATATTTCTGTACATAAAAGGAATTCAAATTGGGGCTTTACGTTCGTAGAAATGATCAAGAAGTACTCCCCATGATTCTGATCCAGAGTATGTTCCTATCCACTGAGTAAGTAAATAACTATCAAGAACGAAGTAATCTTTTACTTTGGTTAAAGGCCCTTTTTCTGAGAAAGGAGAATAGGAATGAAATAAAATAGAAATAGAAAGAAAAGAATCTAATTGCAAAAGAAAAAAGGGGGGATGTCTTTTTTTCTTACTTTTTTCTTTTTTTGTTTTTATTCTTTCTTTCCTATAATTCCATTTTGATTTCTATTTCGAGAGAGAAATTTTTTGTCATGATTCATGAACTAATGGACTCTCTAATTTTTTTCGTAATTGAAAATTCGAGGTTGAAATGTATATGTGATATTGCTATAAAGCGCATTTTATTTAATGATAAGGTTATTATCAACAAAGAAAAATTAAAATTCTTAAAAGATGAGATCAATTCAGAAGCCCGTATTTATTAGTTTTAAATATAGCAGACAGAATTCCATTGGTCTAATTTGGGACCTTAGGATAGATTTTTACTCTATCTGACAAACATATCAAGATAAAGAATAGGAAAGGGTCCTTAGATTTATTTGTGACCTCTGAGGAGCCGTATGAGGTGAAAATCTCACGTACGGTTCTGTAATAGCGATGGGCACAGTGATGTTATCATCGACTATGATTATCTAACAGTTTAAGTACAGTTGATATAGTGGAAGCGCAGTCAAAATATGGCTTTTGGGGGTGGAATTTGTGGCGTCAACCCATCGGGTTTATCGTTTTTCTAATTTCTTCTCTAGCGGAGTGTGAAAGATTACCTTTTGATTTACCAGAAGCAGAAGAAGAATTAGTAGCAGGGTATCAAACCGAATATTCAGGTATCAAATTTGGTTTATTTTACATTGCTTCATATCTGAATCTACTAGTTTCTTCATTATTTGTAACAGTTCTTTACTTGGGAGGTTGGAATCTTTCTATTCCGTACATATTTGTTCCTGAGCTATTTGGCATAAATAAAAGGGGTAAAGTCTTTGGAACACTAATTGGTATCTTTATCACATTAGCCAAAACTTATTTGTTTTTGTTCATTCCTATTGCAACAAGATGGACTTTACCGAGGCTGAGAATGGACCAACTATTAAATCTTGGGTGGAAATTTCTTTTACCTATTTCTCTAGGTAATCTATTATTGACAACCTCGTCTCAACTTCTTTCACTGTAAAAGACTACAATATTCTAGATTCACGACTTGTCTCAAACAAGAGAAAGAAACAAGCATAAAATCTTTTTTATAGATATTCTAAATATGCTCCCTATGATAACTGAATTCATAAATTATGGTCAACAAACAATACGAGCCGCCAGATACATCGGCCAAGGTTTCATGATTACCCTGTCCCACGCAAATCGTTTACCTGTAACTATTCAATACCCCTACGAAAAATTGATCACATCGGAACGTTTCCGAGGCCGAATCCACTTTGAATTTGATAAATGCATTGCTTGTGAAGTATGTGTGCGTGTATGTCCTATAGATTTACCCGTTGTTGATTGGAAGTTGGAAACTGATATTCGAAAGAAACGATTGCTTAATTACAGTATTGATTTTGGAATCTGTATATTTTGTGGTAATTGCGTTGAGTATTGTCCAACAAATTGTTTATCAATGACCGAAGAATATGAACTTTCTACTTATGATCGTCACGAATTGAATTATAATCAAATCGCTTTGGGTCGCTTACCAATGTCAGTAATTGATGATTACACAATTCGAACAATTTCGAATTTACCTCAAATAAAAAATGAATAAACCCTAAATTCGAAAAAAATTCCGAATTACGAAGGCTTAGTTCGGATCTAAAAGAATGATATTTTTGCTTGTTCAATTCAAACTAGTGGTTGGTTAATGAGACTCCTAGCTTAATTTAGATTGAAAACAAAACGGATTTCTATATTATAGTTATAATAATAGTAATGGTTTCAAAGTAGATAAATGATATCCAAAATCGATAGGTTTAAACTACTCGTTCGACGAATAAAGAATTGATAGTGGTCCAATAAAATAAAAGCATCTACGTCAATTCATACCCATTACAATCTCATTCAATTAACAATTTAGAAGTATCATAAAAAATTGAAAAACTTCTTTTTTCCTGGTCAGGTCAATAAAGTCATGAAATTCTTCGTTTTTGATTTTTTATAAAAAATGGATTTATCTGAACCAATACATGATTTTCTTTTAGTCTTTCTAGGGTCGGGTCTTATATTAGGGGGTCTAGGAGTGGTATTACTTCCCAATCCAATTTATTCTGCCTTTTCCTTGGGATTGGTTCTTGTTTGTACATCGTTATTCTATATTCTATCTAACTCCTATTTTGTAGCTGCTGCGCAGCTACTTATTTACGTAGGAGCTATAAATGTTTTAATCATTTTTGCTGTGATGTTCATGAATGGTTCAGAATATTACAAAGATTTTCATCTTTGGACCGTGGGAGATGGAATTACTTCGATGGTTTGTATAAGTCTTTTTATTTCACTAATTACTACTATTTCAGATACGTCATGGTACGGGATTATTTGGACTACAAGATCAAACCAGATTATAGAGCAAGATTTTATAAGTAATAGTCAACAAATTGGAATTCATTTATCAACAGATTTTTTCTTCCATTTGAACTGATTTCAATAATCCTTTTAGTTGCTTTAATAGGTGCAATTGCTGTAGCTCGTCAATAAAAAAGTTCTATTAAAACTTGGAATTCAAATAAAATTTTGTTCTGTCTTATCACATTCATTTTCCTTCAATTCTATTTGAATTCCTGTTGTATAAATAGAAAGACTTTAGGTCAATCTAGTACCAATATATTTCTTTGTTCCATACTTGTTATATACTAGTCAATTAAATCGGTTGAATTGTTGTTCATATTGAAAGGAGTCGAGATTGATAAGGAGTTGTTTAATGATTCTCGAACATGTACTTGTTTTGAGTGCCTATTTATTTTCGATCGGGATCTATGGATTGATCACAAGTCGAAATATGGTTAGAGCCCTTATGTGTCTTGAACTTATATTGAATGCGGTTAATATAAATTTTGTAACATTTTCTGATTTTTTTGATAATCGTCAATTAAAAGGAGACATTTTCTCAATTTTTGTTATAGCTATTGCAGCCGCTGAAGCAGCCATTGGACTGGCTATTGTTTCATCAATTTACCGTAACAGAAAATCAACTCGTATCAACCAATCAAATTTGTTGAATAATTAGTATTAATCATCTAGATTCTAATATTGATAAATCGATTTTAATTAGCATGTTTGCTATGTAAGGTGTGATCTTGTTTGCAAAACATAAGAAATCAAAGTATTTTGGCCCTCTCTCATATCTCATAAACCAATCCAGAAGGGGGTTTTGATTAGAAAATTATGATAACTCATTGATTCATCTGGTATATAAATATATCATTATATGATTCGTTTCTAAGTTTACTAGATCGAAAATTTCGAACATTCAAAAACGTATAGACCCAATGTCACATTCAGTAAAGATTTATGATACGTGTATAGGATGTACTCAATGTGTCCGAGCCTGCCCCACCGATGTATTAGAAATGATACCTTGGGACGGTTGTAAGGCTAAACAAATTGCTTCTGCTCCACGAACAGAGGACTGTGTTGGTTGTAAGAGATGTGAATCCGCCTGTCCAACAGATTTCTTGAGTGTCCGAGTTTATTTATGGCATGAAACAACTCGCAGTATGGGTCTAGCTTATTGATACGTTCGAGAAAACTCTACTTGAATCCATTTAATTTTTTTACCGACAAACCTGTGCTCGAAAATCACAATATTTTGAGCACGGGTTTTTATGGTCCAAGTGTATCTTGTCTTTACTACGAATTATTTTCCTTGGTTAACAATAATTGTAGTTTTTCCAATATTTGCGGGTTCCTTAATTTTCTTTCTTCCCCATAAAGGAAATAGGGTAATTAGGTGGTATACAATATGTATATGTATTTTAGAACTCCTTCTAACGACTTATGCATTTTGTTATCATTTCCAATCGGATGATCCATTAATCCAACTAGTGGAGGATTATAAATGGATCAATTTTTTTGATTTCCATTGGAGATTAGGAATAGATGGACTTTCTATAGGACCCATTTTATTAACAGGATTTATCACTACTTTAGCTACTTTAGCGGCTTGGCCAGTTACTCGAGATTCTCGATTATTCCATTTTCTCATGTTAGCAATGTACAGTGGTCAAATTGGATCATTTTCGTCTCGGGACCTTTTACTTTTTTTCATCATGTGGGAGTTAGAATTAATTCCTGTTTATCTACTTCTATGCATGTGGGGAGGAAAGAAACGTCTGTACTCATCTACAAAATTTATTTTGTACACGGCGGGGGGTTCTGTTTTTCTCTTAATGGGAGTTTTGGGTCTTGCTTTATATGGTTCTAATGAACCAACATTAAATTTCGAAACATCAGTTAATCAGTCATATCCTGTGGTTTTAGAAATAATATTCTATATTGGATTTTTTATTGCTTTTGCTGTCAAATCGCCCATTATTCCCCTACACACATGGTTACCAGATACCCATGGAGAAGCACATTACAGTACTTGTATGCTTCTAGCCGGAATTTTATTAAAAATGGGAGCGTATGGATTAATTCGAATCAATATGGAATTATTACCTCATGCCCATTCTATACTTTCTCCTTGGTTGATGATAATAGGTACAATACAAATAATCTATGCAGCTTCAACATCTCTTGGCCAACGGAATTTAAAAAAAAGAATAGCCTATTCCTCTGTCTCTCATATGGGTTTCATAATTATAGGAATTAGTTCTCTAACCGATACGGGACTTAATGGAGCCCTTTTACAAATAATATCTCATGGATTTATTGGTGCTGCACTTTTTTTCTTGGCGGGAACGACTTATGATAGAATCCGCCTTGTTTATCTTGACGAAATGGGCGGAATAGCTATTCCAATGCCAAAAATGTTCACGATGTTCAGTAGCTTTTCGATGGCTTCCCTTGCATTACCAGGTATGAGTGGTTTTGTTGCCGAATTGATAGTATTTTTTGGAATAATTACCGGCCAAAAATATCTTTTAATTCCAAAAATACTAATTACTTTTGTAATGGCAATTGGAATGATATTAACTCCTATTTATTCATTATCTATGTCACGCCAGATGTTCTATGGATACAAGCTATTTAATGCCCCGAAGGATTCTTTTTTTGATTCTGGACCGCGAGAGTTATTTCTTTCGATCTCCATCTTTTTACCCGTAATAGGTATTGGTATATACCCCGATTTCGTTCTTTCATTAGCAGTTGACAAGGTCGAAGTTATTCTATCTAATTTTTTTTATAGATAATTTGGATGACTGAAATAAAAAAACCTATGTTTGTTTTGAAAAACATTCTTGGACAATGAAAAAAGAAGACTTTTTTTCTTCTCTTAACTCTTAAGTTAAGTAAAAACAATGAAATTGAACTACATATGGTAGAAAACCGTGTGAATCATCAATACAATATTTGATTCACACGGTCCGCACGCTGGTTCATACAATGCGCCGCCCGCTCTTGTATTTGTAATAACTTGTCTTGAATTCAATTAAATGTTGATGGAAAAGAACCATAACTATGTAACCCTATTCCTAAAAGATTGACCCCAAAATAGCATATCCAAATTATAAGAAAGCCTATAGACGCTACAATTGCAGAATTTGCACCCCGCAAATTTCTATTTGTTCGAGTATGTAAATAAATTGCAAATACGATCCAAGTAATAAATGCCCAAGTTTCTTTTGGGTCCCAATTCCAATACGACCCCCACGCTTCATTAGCCCATACCGCTCCCGAAAGGATTCCTATGGTTAAAAAAGTAAATCCTAAACTAATAACCCGATAACTCCAATAATCCAATTGTTGAATCAATTGGGACCTGTAATAATTTTTAGCAGAAAAAAAAGAAGTATTTTGTAAAACATTTTCACCCAAGAAAAATGACTCGTTTAAAAAACCATTGCTCTTATAAAAAAGCTGTCTGTTTTTTCGAAATGTAATCACTAGAAGTGCTACTGATAATAATGATCCACATAAAAGAGCTGCATAGCCCAATATCATCATACTTACGTGCATTATTAACCACTCGGATTGAAGAGCAGGTACTAATATTACAGATTGGTGTATTTCAGTTAAAATACCTGACGTAGCAAAGCCTTGGGTAAAAATAGCACTAGGGCCAGTTATTTTACTTAAAATTAAAACATTTTTTTTGAAATACGGAATTATATGAATAAGGGAGAAACTCCATGAAAGGAAAATTAATGATTCATATAAATCGCTTAGTGGGAAATGTCCAGAAGAAATCCAACGAGTAACTAATAATCCTGTTATAGAGAAAAAAGTAACTATTATGCCCTTTTCTGCTGAATCGTATAGTTTTACGATTTCATCGACTAAAAGGGTTATCAAATGAATTGTAATTACAATTGAAACGATCGAAAAGGAAATGTGAGTTAATATATGCTCTAAGATTGAAAATATCATAAAAAATCTTAAAAAAGAAGAGTCCCTTAATTACATAATTCTAAAAAGGAAATCGGGAATTGAATTCATTATAAGATCTATTTATCCTTTTTAGAAGACGGTATGCCGCCACTCGGACTCGAACCGAGATGCATTAGCACTGCTTCCTAAGAGCAGCGTGTCTACCAATTTCACCATAGCGGCCTGTCTTGAACTCATAATAGCCTATGAATAAGCAATCGTCGAGATTGAGGAAGCTATTTTAGTTTAGTAATGATTCAAATGGATCAATAACAATCAAAAGTTGTTCAAATAGGAATTTGAAGTTGAAGGTTCATTATTTTAGATTTGAGTTTAGAGTCTTAGTTTTTTTTATTTAACCTGGGACTTTCCTATATTTTATGCTTTCCTAGAATTGAACTCTTGTAACTAAACCGTTCTATACTCAATTAAGGAATAGAGTTCCAAAATTTTATGTTTTCATTGTTTAATCAGCTATTTCCTATTTATTTTATTTCAGAAATCTAAAACAAAAAATGGATTTTGAAGACAAAATAGAAAGAAAAGAACCTATTTTGCATGGCTCAAAATTGACAACCAGTCATACAGAATTTCATTAAGCAATTTTCTCTATTGGGTTAAGGACAAGATATACATGGGGATCTATATAATAATTCAGAGAAAATAAAGAGTTAGAAAGTTAGACAAAACAAAAAGGTTTCAAAATAGAATCAATTAGTTTCAATGAGTTCTTAACTTTCACTAAGTTTAACTAAAGATTTTTATATACGTTCTTCTATAGATATGGAAATAGAATGGAAATATAGAATTTTTTTTAATGGAATTCTGCAAATAGGTCGATGGGGAAAATGAAACTCCCCACCTTGGAATAGAAATGATGTTTACTCTTTTGTCAATAAAAAAGTTATTATTCAGTAAATAGAGGATTTCCTAATTCTATTATTTTATCTATCAATCAGAAAAGCGAAGCGAGTTCCATTACGTATTGATTGGTGAGCTAATCAATATCAAATATGAAAGGGAAATCATGAAATTATTCAATTAGATAATAATTGAATAATTTAAGAATAATTGAATTCTTTTTTCAAGTTTATTCAAATTATTCGAACGTTTTATTACTTATTTATTTTTGTTTGGCGTACAAAAAAACTTTTTGAATTCCCGGTAGAAAGAGATTTCGCTAACGAAAAAGCCTTTAATGCTATCGAATATCCCTTCCTTTTCCAAATATTTTTACGAATACGCTTTTTTGATGTCGAAGTGCGTTTTTTGGAACTGCCATTTAGAAATAAAAAAATTACTTATTGTTATAGCTGGATGTGAAAGACATCTATTGTGCAAAACGAATTCTTTTTACTACTATTTATTTTCGAGCTAATAGTGTCGTCCTAAAATAAAACATTATCGAGATAGGCAAAAGATGTGTGAAAATTGAATAATACTGGAAATAAAAAAAGAGGGTCAATATGTGTGTGTTTTTTTTTTTCAAGTTTTTCTATTCCATAAAACATTCATAATTGTAAAAAAAAAAGGTTCTCTATTGACTGGTATCTTTATTTCACATTATTTTTGATTCATAAAATCTATACCTATAGAATTTGCTAATCGGCTGTTCTGTAGAAAGGAAATTAGTTGAACTTAATAAAAATAAAAAAGAAAATAAAGAATCCAAAAAATACTCGATTTCTATTTATGGTTCCACATTTCATTTACATGCAATAAAATACCTCGAAAGGTTTAAAGATAAGAACCGCATTTTTACTTCATGAAATGAAAAACTTGAATCCCCGTTCGATTCACTGGTCAAACTTGGAGAAAAATAGGCCTATTTCAAAAGAGACTAGTAATTAATCCCTTTCATATCATTTGACCAATTGTAACTTCTTGATTTCAATAGTTGAAGTATTTAGCAAAGACTCAGAATAAGTAAGAATAGAAAATTCGATTTAAGTTTTAAATTAGTTTAAGTTAGTCCATATTTTGACTTTTTATTGACTCCTTTCAAAAGAGGTAAGATCCGGTGAATCGGAAACAATTAATTAAGAATTCAAAACTTTTTTATGGAACAGACATATGAATATGCGTGGATCATACCTTTCATTCCACTTCCAGTCCCTATGTTAATAGGAGCGGGACTTATTCTTTTTCCAACGGCAACAAAAAATTTTCGCCGTATGTGGGCTTTTCAGAGTGTTTTATTGTTAAGCATAGTCATGGTTTTTTCAATCTACCTGTCTATTCAGCAAATAAATAGCAGTTCTTTTTATCAATATGTATGGTCTTGGATCATCAATAATGATTTTTCTTTAGACTTCGGATACTTGATCGACCCACTTACTTCTATTATGTCAATATTAATCACTACTGTTGGAAGTATGGTTCTTATTTATAGTGATAATTATATGGCTCATGATCAAGGCTATTTGAGATTTTTTGCTTATATGAGTTTTTTCAGTACTTCCATGTTGGGATTAGTTACTAGTTCGAATTTGATACAAATTTATATTTTTTGGGAATTGGTTGGGCTGTGTTCCTATCTATTAATAGGATTTTGGTTTACACGACCTGTTGCGGCAAATGCTTGTCAAAAAGCGTTTGTAACTAATCGTGTAGGGGATTTTGGTTTATTATTAGGAATTTTAGGTTTTTATTGGATAACAGGGAGTTTCGAATTTAGGGATTTATTCGAAATATTCAATAACTTGATTTATAATAATGAAGTCGATTTTTTATTTGTTACTTTATGTGCTGTTCTCTTATTTGCCGGTGCAGTTGCTAAATCCGCCCAATTCCCCCTTCATGTATGGTTACCTGATGCCATGGAGGGGCCTACTCCCATTTCGGCTCTTATACATGCTGCTACTATGGTAGCGGCGGGAATTTTTCTTGTAGCTCGGCTTCTTCCTCTTTTCAGAGTTATACCTTACATAATGTATTTGATCTCGGTTATAGGAATAATAACAGTATTATTAGGAGCTACTTTAGCTCTTGCTCAAAAAGATATTAAGAGAGGTTTAGCCTATTCCACAATGTCTCAATTGGGTTATATGATGTTAGCTCTTGGTATGGGGTCTTATCGAAGCGCTTTATTTCATTTGATTACTCATGCTTATTCCAAAGCATTATTATTTTTAGGATCCGGATCCATTATTCATTCAATGGAAACTATTGTTGGATATTCTCCAGCTAAAAGTCAGAATATGGGTCTT
>JASVEL010012474.1:0-62929 GCA_032618575.1 Nicotiana noctiflora | reverse complement strand
TGCATTTTGTCTCTTAAGATATGTGTGTGCATGTGCATTCCTTTTACAATATGTGTGTGCATGTGCATTCCCCCCTTCACGTGAGCCCCCCCCCCCTTAGTGTAGTGTCGGGTTATTACGGGCGATGTCCGAAAATTATAAAACCGGGTAGTTTGAACCCGAATATTATTCTTCGCCCGGAACCGAGAATGGTGTTATTTAATTAATCCTAGGTAATCAAAATAACTATAATACTCATAATTAAAATAAAACTATATTTTTTTTTTTAAATTTTTTTTTTCAAGTTTAAAATGACTACAGAATATTAATAAAAATATTTTTTTGTAATTTTCGTTTTTAATAAAAAGATAAAAATATAAAGTACTATTTTTGCATTTTTCAAGTTTAAAATGACTACGAAACATTAATAAAACTATATTTTTGTTATTTTTCCATTTTGAGGTAAAAATAAAGTAAAAGAGTCAAATTTAACTAAAATAGCTATATTAAAACTAAACTAAATATTTTACGCTAGAAATATAGAAAATCTCGGGGAGGGTCAAAAATCACGTGTTTACAACATGTCCAAGTCCCATATTTTCCTACGGACCTCTCGGGACCATCCAATCTCGGGTCCGGATCCGTTTACCAAAAATGTTGACCGAAGTCAACCATATCAATATTAATATCATTTTTATCCAAATTTCTCATAGAATTCATATTTTCTATCACAAAATCTTTCCGGCTACATGCTCGGATTGTGCACGTAAATCGAGGCAACATAGAATGAGGTTTTCAAGGCCTCAAAAGCTCGAAATGATTAATTAAATAAGTGATGACCCTTTGGGTCGTCACACCAATGCTCCACGAAGTTCCACGGACACAATATCTTTCACAAGGTGTTTACAACACATCTAAGCCATCAATTAAGCATGGAAGGCATAACAATAACCAAATCATCCACATATAAGGCCTCACGGTCATGCTAGACACCAATGTATAGAAACTCGTCACCATGCCTATACATTGTACTCAAATCATTTAGCAATTAGCAAATAAGACTCAACTCCTCTTCCTCAAGCTAGGGTTAAACCAAACACTTACCTCAAACTTCCAACGATCAATTCAATCCTCAACAACCGCTTTTGCTCTCGAATTCAGCTCCAACAACCAAATCTATGCAATAAGGACTTCATGTTATCAATATGTGCTAAACAAATCAAACTCAATGACTAATTATAGCTTTTTCATCAATTTGCCCCAAAAGGTCAAAAATACCACCAGATCCACATGGTCAAAACCCGAGGTTCGAACCAAAACTCGATTACCCATTCCCCCATGAACTCAAATATATAAGCTATTTTAGGATCGGACCTCGGATTGAGGTCCAAAACCCCCCAATTTTAGAATACTTAGGTTTTACCCTAAGTTCCCAAATTTTCCAATTAAAATCTTTATTTTGAAGTTGAAATTATTTTTAAAGATGTTAAGGAGTAAAGAAACTGAGTTAAAAATCACTTACCAATCGTTTTGGAGTAGAAGAATCGTTTGGAAAATTGCCTATTGTGTTTTAGGTTTTGAAAAAGTAAAAAATAACTGAAAATCTCGACCTTATATACCATTTCTGAAGACTCAGCGCGGATCGCGCAAAAGAGCACCGCGACCGCGCTGAGGAGCTGGAAATTCACAACTCTCTGAACCCACCCAGTGCGGACCGAACTGAATTGGAACGCGGCTGTGCTGGTTAACCTGGAAATACTAGCTCTCTAAACTTAGCTACGCGGACTTTGCATGGATGACCGCGGCTGCACGACTTCCACCGCGGACCGTGCTAAGGTGACCGCGGGCGCGCTGGAGCCTGCAATTCCCTGAACCTGCAACATCTGATATTTTCTAAGTCTAAGACCCCCCAGGCCTACTCAAAATATTCCCGAGCGCTCGGGGCTCCAAACCGAACATATACATAACCTCAAAAGAATCCTACATAATCATTGTGCGATCAAATCGCCCAAACAATGTCATTAACATCAAATCAGGCCTCAAGATTCATAATTTCTTTCCAATTTCATAAAAACATCAAGTTTAGAGTTTTTAGTCCAAAACACGTCAAACAACGTCCAAATTCAACCAAACATTACAAGAAGTGCTTAAACCATATATAAGATTTGTACCGGGCATCGGAACCAAAATACGAGCCCGATACCACAATCCTTTAATCAAATTAAATTTTTTAATTTTCTTAATAATTTTCAAAAAATAGTTTCACATAAAAATTTATTTCTCAGATTTGAGACCTCGAAAGTCATTTTCGGCATACACCCAAGCCCCATATTTTCCTACGGACTCTCCGGGACCGTCAAATCATGGTTATGGGTCTGTTTGTACAAGATGTTGATCGAAGTCAAACTTAATCAATTTTTATATGAAAATTTAACATTTTTCTCATGGAATTCATATTTAAAATTTTCCGGCTACGCGCTCGGACTACGCACAAAAATCGAGGCAACCCCAAACGATGTTCTCACGGCCTTAGAAGTACAGAGTGAGCAGGAATACAGGTGATGACCATTTGGGTCGTCACATTCTCCATTTCTAAAACAATCGTTCGTCCTCATACAGACAAAAGAAAGAAGTACTTGAGTCGGGGAAAAGATGGGGATAACAGCTCCGCATATCAGACTTGGACTCTCAGGGCGATGCTTGAGGAGACTGACCTCTCCACTGAACACGAACAGAAGGAAAACTCTTGGATCTCAACTGACGAACCTGCCGGTCTAGAATATCTACCGGGTCCTCCTCAAATGACAAGTCCTTGTCCAACTGGACAGTACTGAAGTCCAACACGTGGGCTGGATCGTTGTGATACCTCCGAAACATGGATACATAAAAATCTGGATGCACGACTGATAAGCTAGGCGGCAATGCAAGTCTATAAGCCATCTCTCCTACTCGATCAAGAATATCAAACGGGCCAATGAACCTAGGGCTAAGCTTGCCCTTCTTCCCAAATCTCATCACGCCCTTCATAGGTGACACACGGAGCAATACCCACTCACCAACTATGAAAGCTACATCTCAAACCTTACGATCTGCATAGCTCTTTTGCCTAGACTGAGTTGAACGAAGCCTATCCTGGATGATCTTGACCTTGTCCAAGGTCTCTTGAACCTCCGTACCTATCAACCGAGCCTCTCCTGGCTCAAACCATCCAATTGGAGACCGACACCGCCTACCATATATAGCCTCATAAGGGGACATCTGGATGCTCGACTGATAGTTGTTGTTATAAGCAAACTCCGCCCAAAGGCGAAAACTAATCCCACGAACCTCCAAAATCAATAACACAATCTCGGGTCATATCCTCCATTATCTGAATAGTTGGCTCGGGTTGATCGTCTATCTGGGGATGAAATGTTGTGCTCAAGTCTACCCGTGTGCCCAACGCTCACTAAACTGCTCTCCAGAAGCATGAGGTAAACTACGTACCCCGATCTGAAATGATAGACACGGGCACACCATGAAGGCGAACAATCTCTCGAATATAAATCTTAGTGAATTACAGAAGATTAGGAGACTGACACAGGAATGAAATGCGCTAACTTCGTCAGCCTATCAACAATAACCCATATCGCATCAAACTTCTTCTGAGTCAACGAAAGTCCAGTAATGAAATCCATGGTAATTTTTTCCCACTTCATCTCGGGAAGCTCAATCTTCTGGTGTAAACCACCAGGCCTCTAATGCTCGTACTTAATCTGCTAACAATTTAAATAATGAGCTACATATGCCACGATATCCTTCATTATCATACGCCACTAATAATGCTACCGCAAGTCCTGATACATCTTCGTAGCGCTCGGGTGAATAGGGTACCTGGAGCTATGGACCTCCTCTAAAATTAACTATTGAAGCCTATCCACATTAGGCACAAACTCGCCCCTGCAATCTCAAAGCTCCATCTGTATCTAAGGTAACCTGCTTGGCGCCTCCTCGCTGCACTGTATCTCTAAGGACACACAAGTGGGGATCATCAAATTGTCGATCACAGATACACTCTAATAACAAAGAATGAGAGACCGTGCAAGCTAACACGACTGGGCTCAGAGACATCGAGTCTCACGAATTGATTGGGTAAAGCCTGAACATCCAAGGTAAGCAACCTCTAACTAACTGGAATATAAGCAAGGCTACCCATACTGGATGACTTCCTACTCAAAGCGTCGACCATTACATTGGCCTTCCCTGGATGATTTAAAATAGTGACATCATAATCCTTCAACAACTCCAACCACCTCATCTGCCTCAAATTCAACTCCTTTTGCTTGAACAAATACTGAAGGATCTTGTGGTCAGTGAACACCTCACATGCCACGCCATACAAATAGTGCCTCCAAATCTTCAAGGCGTTAACAATGGCTGCTAACTCTAATTCATGCACTGGAGATTTCTTCTCATGAATCTTCAACTGCCTCGAAGCATAGACTATAACCTTGCCATCTTGTATAAACACTACACCAAGTCCAATACACGAAGTATCACAATAAATGGTATAAGGACCAGATCTTGTGGGCAGAACTAACATTGGTGCCTTAGTCAGAGCTGTCTTGAGCTTATGAAAGCTCACCTCGCACTCATCCAACCATTTGAACTGGGCACCCTTCTGGGTCAACCTGGTTATTGGGGCCACAATAGATGAAAACCCCTCCACGAACCGACAGTAGTAGCCTACTAACCCCAAGAAACTCCGAATCTCTGTAACTAATACTGGTCTAGTCCAGTTCTTGACTTCCTCAATCTTCGTCGGGTCCACCTGAATTCCCTTTACTGATACAACGTGGCCTAGAAATGCTATTGAACTCAACCAGAACTCACACTTGGAGAACTTGACATCTAACTAACTATCCCTCAGAGTCTAAAGAACCACTCTAAGGTGCGGCTCGTACTCCTCCTGGTCGCTGGAGTAAACCAAAATATCATCAATAAATAATATCACGAACATGTCCAAATATGGCCTAATCACTAGTTCATCAACTCCATGAATGTCGCCGGGGCATTGGTCAACCCAAACGACATGACCAAGAATTCATAATGCCCATACCGAGTACGGAAAGCTTTCTTAAGGACATCTGGTGCACTAATCCTCAACTAGAAGTAGGCAGATCTCAAGTCAATCTTGGAAAATACCCTGGCATCCTAAAGCTAGTAGAACAAATTAACAATCATCGACAGCGGATACTTATTCTTAATTGTTACCTTATTCAATTGCCGGTAATCTATACACATCTGCATCGATCCATCCTTCTTCTTGACGAATAACACTAGCGCTTCCCAAGGCAAAACACTGGGTCTAATGAAATCCTTATCTAATAAATCCTGCAATTGGTCCTTTAACTTTTTTAGCTTCGGTGGGACCATACGATAAGGCGGGATAGAAATGGGCTGGGTGCCTAGAGCCAAATCAACATATAAATCAATATCTTTGTCATGTGACATACCTAGCAGGTTTGAAGGAAAAACATCGGGAAACTCTTGGACAATAGGCACAAAATCTATGGGAGGGACCTCAGCACTGGAATTACGAACATAGGCCAAATAGGCCAGACACCCCTTCTCGACCATATGTCGAGCCTTCAGGTACGATATGACACCACGGGTAGAATGACCTGGAGTCCCTCTCCACTCTAGACGAGGCATACCCTGCAAAGCTAAAGGCACAGGCGTGGCATAGCAGTCCGGAGTGATAGGGTGATAACAATCCATACCCAAAATGATATCAAGGTCACCCATATCTAAAAGCAACAAGTTTACACGGGTCTCAAGACCCCCAATCACTACAACACACGAACGATGGACTCGATTGACCACGATAGAGTTACCTACCGGTGTAGACATGTATATCAGAATACCCAAAGAATCACTAAACATGACCAAGCATGGTGCGAAATAAGATGGAACATATGAACACGTAGACCCTAGACCAAATAGCACTGAAACATTTCTATCACAAACCGGAGTAGTACCTGTAATGTATGCATCTGAAGACTCAGCCTCTGACCTAGCTGTTGGCTAGCCTCCAACTCTAGTGGTTTGAGCTCCACCTCTATGACCTCTACCTATACCTCTAACATCTCTGTCGTCGCCTCTAGCTGGCTGGATAGGCTGTGCAACCTCTGGTGCCTGAATCCTAGTACGAGAACTATGATGCTAGAAGCTGCTCGAAGCTCGAGGGCAAAATCTGCAATATGCCTTGGGTCACTACAAGCGTGGCATGACCTCGATTGCTGCAGCTGATCACCCCTGGGCAAGCCCTTCTGAGGTAACCATAAGCACCATACTCATAACATCTACGCAAATGCCGAAGCTGAGGAAATTGAGGCTCGCCCTAACGGCCTAAACGACTATCTCAGAAACTCTGAAGCGGCAGTGCATTGATGGGAGCTGGTGGTGCACTGTAAGGCTACTGATCAGAATAATACAGCTGAGAACAACGACGCCCTGAAGTACTATGAGATACCTGTAGAGCGGACTGAAAGGGCCTAGGAGGATGGCCTCAACCATAAGAACCTCAACCTCCAGAGGAGGTACCACTGAATCTGCTTGAGTCACGGGTCCTCTTATTCGACCCCTAACCACCTCCCTGAAATGTTATCTTACTCCCGAACTGAGCCACTATTCCCACCTGACCTGCCACAGCTGGCTGAACTACTAGAACCCGAACCTGGGGAGCTACCTGCTTCGGAGCATGCGTGGTAGGCGTTTGAGCCCCTCCTCCCGCTTGAGAAGTGGCTGGTGCTACTGGAAGTAAACCCGCTCGAATGACAATCCCTATGAGTCCTACCAATCAGACTAGGGCGTCCTGAAGAACCGGGGTGACAATGAACCCCTCTGGGACCTAAGCTGGGCTCACCGGGACTGATGGGGATCGAGCTTCCTTTTCCAAATCAACCTGAGGCTCTGCCACTAGGGCTGCTACTGCGGACTCGGACTGCTGAGCGGTAGATGAAAAAGTGCGGATTCTCTCCATCTACGAAGGAACAAAGTAGGAATTCAATCGGTGTTCGAGGAACGATACCGCACGACAAGAAAGAACAAATGTGAAGTTTTCCTAACTCTGTAGCCTCTAGGATAAATATAGACATCTCCGTACCAATCCCTCAGACTCTACTAAGTTTGTCCGTGAGTTGTGAGACCTATGTAACCTAATGCTCTAATACCAACATGTCACGACCCGGATTTCCCACCCCCTGGGGTCGTGATAGCTCCTACTCAGGGTAGCTAGGCAATCCAATTTAATTACTTTCGTAGTAAGAAACAAATTTTTTTAACAAGTTATAGCAACAATGTACAATAATGAAATTAAAAGATAGCGGAAGTCTTAATTATGGAAACTGAATAAAACACAGAGTAGTCAATATAAGCCTCTACCCAAGATTGGTGTGACGATACTCATGAACTGCGAAGAATTTAAATACAAGGATCTGAAAGAAACATAAATCTGTTTATCTCGGAACAATGAGATGACAATCTAACATAAGGAAAGAGGGATGCCAGGCTTGCGGACGCCTGCAAGGCTACCTCGGGTCTCGTGATAATGAAAGCATGCTCCCGTGCTAATGCTGCTGCTGCTACTGCTAGTCGAAACCTGTATCTGTGCAAAAATACACAGAGTGTAGTATCAGCACAACCGATCCCATGTTCTGGTAAGTGTCTAGTCTAACCACGACGAAGTAGTGATGAGGCTAGACCAGACTTCCATAAACCTGTGCAATTCAAATGCATACATTCCGCAGAAAGAAATACAGGAAGTAAACAATCAAAAAAGGAAGGGGGGACATGTGATAGGGAGGCAGCAGTTACAAACAGGAAATCTCAATATAACGATAGAAGCAGCCGAGAAAATTTACAGCGAACAACGAAACAAATATCCAAAATAAACACATTTGGATCAATAATTGTTGCGGTGTGCAACCCGATCCACAATGTCATTTGCGGCATGCAACCCAATCCTCAAATATCACTATTGCGGCGTGCAACCCCGACACATATCATTTATCATTATTGCGGAGTGCAACCCGATCCTTAAATATCATTGTTGCGGCGGGCAACCCGACCCATATCATTTATCATTATTGCAGCATGCAATTCGATCCATATTATTTATCATTGTTGCGGCGTGCAACCCAAACCTCAAATATCACTCTCCTTACCCAAGCAAAAATCACAAATAAAGGGCAAGGAAGTAAACAAGTATTTTGGAAGGAAATCCAAGCAAGAGTACACAAACAATCGATAACGACCCGGCATGGGTACAATATCAATAATCAATAACATCCCGACAAGGGTGTGATTCATTAACTTTTCTCTTTCTTTCATTTTCGTATCCTAGTCCACATTATCGCTTGAGCCAAAGCTCCAAAGTGTTTCTTATCTTATATACATTCACAATTTATATTTCAAGTCGAGCCAATGCTCCACGAAGTTCCACGATCACAATATCTTTAACAAGGTGTTTACAATACATAAATGCCATCAATTAAGCATGGAAGGCATAACAATAACCAAACCATCCACATATAAGGCCTCACAGTCATGCTAGATACCAATGTATAGAAACTCGTCACCATGCCTATACATTGTACTCGATCATTTAGCACTTAGCAAACAAGACTCAACTCCTATTCCTTCAAGCTAGGGTTAAACCAAACACTTATCTCAAACTTCCACGGTCAATTCAATCCTCAACAACCCTTTTCCCTCTCGAATTCAGCTCCAACTCAATTAAATCTATGCAATAAGGACTTCATGTTATCAATACGTGCTAAACAAATCAAACACAATGACTAATTATAGCTTTTTCATCAATTTACCCCAAAAGGTCAAAAATGTCCAGGGACCACATTGTCAAAATCCGTGGTTCGAACCAAAATCTGATTATTCATTCCTCCATGAACTCAAATATATAAGTTATTTTGGGATTGGACCTCGGATTGAGGTCCAAAAACCCTAATTTTAGAAAACCTAGGTTCCACCCTAATTCCCAAATTTTCCCATTAAAATTTTTGTTTTGAAGTGAAATTATATTTAAAGATGTTAAGGAGTAAAGAAAATGAGTTAGAAATCACTTACCAATCATTTTGGAGAAGTAGAATCGTTTGAAAAATCGCCTCTTGTGTTTTGAGTTTTGAAAAAGTGAAAAATAACTAAAAATCCCGACCTTATATACCCTTTTTGAAAACTCAGCGCAGACCGCGCAAAAGTGCACCGCGATTGCACTGAGGAGATGGAAATTCACAACTCTCTCAACTCACCCAGCGCGGACCGCAATAATTTTGAAAGCGGCCGCGCTGGTTAACCTGGAAATACTGGCTCTCCGAACTTAGCCACGCGGACCGCGCATGGATGAACACGACCGCGGACCGCGCTAAGGCGACCGCAGGCGCGCTGGATCCTGCAATTCCTTGAACCGGCAACATTTGATATTTTCTAAGTCTAAGACCTCCCGGGCCTACTCAAAATTCACCCGAGCCCTCGGGGCTCCAAACCGAACATACATATAACCTCAAAAACATCTTACGGACTCATCCATGCGATCAAATTGCCCAAATAACATCATTAACATCAAATCAGGCCTCAAGACTCATAAATTTCTTTCAATTTTCATAAAACATCAAGTTTAGAGTTTTTAGTCCAAACACGTCAAACGACGTCCCAATTCAACCAAACTTTACAGGAAGTGCTTAAATCATATATAAGACTTATACCGGGCATTGAAACCAAAATACGAGTCCGATATCACAGTCCTTTAATCAAATTACATTTTCTAATTTCCTTATTAATTTTCCAAAAAATAGTTTCACATAAAAATTCATTTCTCGGATTTGGGTCCTCGGAATTCACTTCTGGGCATACAGCCAAGCCCCATATTTTTTTACGGTCCCTTCGGGATCATCAAATCACGGTTCCGGGTCCATTTGCACAAGATGTTGACCGAAGTCAAACTTAATTAATTTTTATATCAAAATTTAACATTTTTCTCACATGATTCATATTTAGATTTTTTCGGCTACGTGCCCGGATTGCGCACACAAATCGAGGCAATAGAGGTTCTCACTGCCTCAGAAGTACAAAGTGTAGAAATACAAGTGATGACCCTCTGATCGTCACTTGTAAGTACCTCTTATGTTGTACGTATCTTTTATATTATCTGTTTAATTATTTCTATCCAAACATGCAAATTCCTTATTGATAAAATTGATTTCATTAGTTATTTTTCAAACACTTGATATTCATATATGTAAGCTACTTTTAAAGAGCTAAATGAAACGGACACTCAGTTAATTAAGGATGTGGTAGAACATAGTGTCATAAAAACAAAGTATAGTTTGGTATGGGAGTTTCTGACAATGACCATGATGAGTAGGTCTACATATATATTTACCCATACGTATCAAAGTATATGTTCAGAAACATAGCCACAAGCTGTATGAAACAAACCAAACTGTGTTTGAAACATGGTTAGCCCTTATGTCCCCATGTCCAATTAGATAAGTATTTGCATTTTCATGCACCGACTTCCATGTTCCATCTGAAGAAATTAAGTATTGCTCCTATTTGTTATTGACATGACATACAAATGAGAAAAAAGAAATAAACAGAAACAATTACGAGAGTTTCAATATTGAAATTAACTACCGCGTTACAACTTTTCTTTTCGATAAAATTTAATGCAATTTGGACATGATACGTACCAATGATGAGTACACCATTTTGACATTACCCTAATCGACAAAAGACATTAAAGAGGTGATTGGTTTTCTTTTCTCTTTTTCTTGTTGAAGAACCTTTATTTATGACATATTTGTTTCTAAAGATATGATTACGCAGCTCCCTTTGGTTTGAAACATTAAAATAATTAACCTAAAAGGAACAATCTATTTCGTCAAATAGCAGGTGAAAAGTAAAGAAAAAAGGCAAATTCAAGATTTTAACCAGTTGGCAAAGGATACTTCACTTGCTACTCTATATTATGATATATGATGGATGTTGACTTAACATAAATAAATGTTTCTTGTTTTCTCTTTAGTTTTAAATACATAAGTTGAGGTAATAGCAACATGAGGTAGCACACTTAAAATAAATGTTAAAAATGGTGAACATGTCAAAACATAAGATGGTATAAAGGTCTAATTAGAATAAGGCAAGAAATGACACAAGACCACGTGGATGGCTGTGTACATAGAGAACAAAGGTCAAGTGTTATATCACAAAACTACCTAACATGCTGACCACTTGGGACAAATCCACATGAGAGTTTTGACAAGATCCATATGCTTACCTAATTAAATTGATTGATTTTTATGGGCATTTATCAAAGGTCTGCTACAAGAGCTTCGTGTCCACATGATCTTGGAACATGCCACCAAGACATTGGTTTTCACCTTATTGACAATGGCTAGGAGACATGCTTGAGAATTGCCCCAAACCAACACTTTGAAATGCCATGTATTTGTCCAAAACCTATGTATGTACATGTGTTTTGACAAATGAAAAAGTATAAAACTATGGGTTTTTTTGCTCTTTGTCCGTTGCAAGCTTAATCTTTTGACTCGGATTGATTGCATTTTTAACATTTTGTTCCCACAAATTTGATGATTTGAACGCACAGTGCATCTGTGGATTAGCTTCCCCTATCCATATTATATACATTCTCACTCAAATCAATTAATTTGGAATAAAAAGTACGTTTCTTTCCGAATTCTAAAGCTCTTATCCCCAACTGTTTTCATATTGAGAGGATACGTAGACACCAAACCTAGTTTTTGTGGTGCCAAAAAAGGGAAGAAAAGAATGAAATCAATTACTCCCTCTGTTTAATTTAACTGAAACATTTTTCTTATTATTCCATTCCAAAAAAATTAAAAGATTTTATATTTGAAAATAATTTAATTTTAAATTTTTTATTTTACTTATTTTATTCCTAATGACAAGCTTTTATTGTCACACAAATGACACGACTCACAAAACTGTTGCCCTTAAGCTTTTAGGACCACACATTTCAATAATTTCTTTTTTTTCTTTAAATTTTGCGCTAGTCAAACTATATCATCTAAACGAATAGGGTACATATTTCAATTATTCAAGAATGACGTACAACTGAAACATTTATTTACTAATTGCCTTTGGAGTCCATTTCTCATATGATCACTGAACTAATAAAAGTTGTCTATGAAAGTCATTTTACTTTGTTTGTAACTAGAAGATTATTATACTTTGGATATTGTATCACAAAAGTCACTCAGCACTTTTAGGGCATTATTAAATATTATTTTTTATATTTCTTTTCAGCCCAATCATTTAAAAAATAAAAAATCCAATTAGAAGAACATTTTTTAGTCGAACTGATTTAATACTTTGCTTAAACCAATATGTTGAGTGACTTTTGAGTTACAATATACAAAGTATGATGACTTGTTGGTTACAAAATAAAGTAAAATGACTTTTATAAACAATTGTCATTAGTTCAGTGATCTTCTAAGAAATGGACTCCTTGACTTTGTTACTTGAAAGTTTGTAACTTCACTTCATCTTCTTCAGTTCAACGTCTTCTTTTTTAATTGATGATCTAACTGTAGTATATTTTTGTTCATATATTACATTAGAAGATATAACAGCTGATATGGCTAATTGTTGACCCAAACTTAACCAATTACATAAAGATAAATTTTCCGTTTAATATAGTATTTGATACTTATCTTATAAAAGTAAAAACATAGAACCAAAAAATATATCTGATTAAGTGAAAAGATATGACGAGTGTTCACGCAGAAAATTTGTCATCGATTAGGGGAAGATATTTTGGTCATTTCAATTTAATCTAGCTAGAGTAGCTACTAGAGTAACATGACATATTTATGGGCGCAAGTAATCTACATATAACATCAAGATAAATTGAACTTGATCAGACTTCACACCCTATTTGTTTGTTAAGGTAGGCCTACTTCCTATTGTCTATAGATTGATAATTTGCATTTTATTGCTTTCAGTTGAATGGACTTCTGCAGATTTTTCTACCATTATGGATGCCTAATCATGTTAGTGATTCCTAAAGCTTGCTCTCTCTTTCTCAGTTTTCTGATGTTTCTTTTCTGCTTTCTAAATCTAGCCCAAATAATGGCCTTCTTATTATATACTATATGTATTTATTTGAATTATTATTTTATACTAAATAGCTATGAAGTATTAATAAATTGAACTAATTGATTTCACATGATCCGTTGGCAATTATTTAGACGAAAAGCTAAATAAATTGAAATAATTGATTATCATGATCACTTGGCAATTATTTGACATCAATAATTGCATATCCATCTAGTATATGGTTAACAATGGGAGAAATGTTGTGGCGGACCATATATTGTTATGCACCAATAAAAGATGGTTAAATTGATGTGATGATCCTTTTTGTAAAAATCACCCGATCTACAGTCTACAGTTGCCAAAAAGTTGGCCATTGTTAATGTTATGGGATTAGCACAGCAAAAGCAATGAACTGACTGAAAATAGGGAGAAATTTAAAAATAGCCAGATTTACAACTGGTCATTCAAAAATAGCACAGTTTTAAAAGTAATCGAAATTTAGTCATTATTTATATAAAGATAAATTAGAGCAAAAATATTGTTTAAAATTCGGAAAATATGCCTGCACATTATACGGGAGTTCCAGCATAAGTATGCTTGATCTCCCGCATATTATACGGGAATTCCAGGATAACTATGCTGGAACTCTCGTATAATATGCCGGAGTTCAAGTATAATTACGCTGGAACTCCCACATAATATATTGGAGTTCCAGCAAGTAAAAATGTCCAGTATAATATACTAGAGTTTTGAGCATCGATGCTCCAGTCTCCCGTATATTATACAAGAGTTAGTAAAGTATATAGGTCCAGCATAATATACTGGAGTTTGTACACAAATGCACCGAACTCCTGTATATTATACAGGACCGATCTCTATTGCAGGAAAATAGTGGCTATTTTTCATTGACTTAATAAATGCTGGCTATTTTTGATTGACCAATGCAAAAACTGGCTATACTATGCTATTTTGACAATAATCAGTATAGTAAGGCCCAAATCAACAAGTAGTAGTGGCCCAGTTAAAGGTACATCTTTACCTAAATTATCACGTACATACGGCAAGAAGTAAGTGGAAGAAAATGCAAGAATAGAAACCGTAGAAATGACACCAGATAGCCACTTTAAAGAGTTATTATTTAGGAATTAGTTAACGTGTTCTGAATTTTAATTTTTTCAGTTCAATTTTTAGAGATAAAATTAAAATTGATCTAAATTGTTGTGAAATTAAAATTTTAATTTAAATTTTCAGAATAAAATAAGTATTGACTAGTCCCTAAATTACAACCCTATGAATGGCTGTTTGTGCACTTCTCCAAAGAAACTCAAATGCAAACTTTTACATATTATATAACAAATAAAAGCTCAAATACGCATGGAAAGTCCAATACCTGTGACTTACTTTCACTTTCTTTCTTGGTGTAAAACATGAAAATAAACCGACATTATTTATGTAAAAATTTGATCGATCGCTTTTTTTTTTTAAATCACCATTTTCCTAAATAAGACTCTCCATATGTGTTTTTACTGTTTTATGACTTGTGGGGATGGTTAGTTCGGGCTTGGAAGGGTTCGGGTTGAAACCGGAATACTTAGTTCATTAATGTTGGCTAAAAAGGTCTAAGTTTGACTTGAGTCAACGTTATGAGTAAACGGCCTCAGAACCAGGATTCGACAATTTTAACAGGTTTGTATGATGATTTTATACTTAGTTGTATGCTCAGATTGAGTTTTGGATGACCCGGGAGCGTTTCGACACTTTAATATTGAAAGTTGGCACAATGAATGTTTTAAAGTTCTTTAAATTTGGTTTGGAGTAAGTTTTGGTGTCATCAAGGTCCGTTTGGTATTGTGAGCCCAATACTAGTTCCATATGGTAATTTAAGACTTGCACGCAAAATTCTGTGTCATTCCGAGTAGTTTAAGTATGATTTGGCGCGTTCGGAGCAAATTGAAAACTTGAAGTTCATAATTCGATTCAATTTGATTTTGAGGCGCGATTCTTAGTTTTGATATTTTTTTTACGTGTTTCGAGAGTTCGAGCAGGTCAGCGTCATGTTTATGGACTTGTAGGCGTATTTGGACGTGATCTCGCGTAGCTCAGGTGAGTTTTGGACTGCTCGGAGCTAAGTCCAAATTGTTGTCATTATTGCTTCTCATTTCATTCTTCGCGATCGCGAGGAAGGTGTCGTGTTCTCGAAGAAGGAAAAGGGGGGGGGGGGGACTGGGAAACTTGTGCTATGTGTTCGCGATAGCCAACCCGTGTTCGCGAAGGTCTGGGACCTGTGGCCTTTGTATTCGCGTTCAGTAGCTCACGTTCGCTTAAAGGAAGGAGAACTGAGGGAGCCCTCACTTTCGCATACGACAGACCAGATAAGCCTTCGCGTTCATGTAGTCCCTCTCAGGTTCACAAAGAGCAATTTTCCCCTAGGCTTGGCCTTTGGCTTTTGCAATCGTGAAAGCCCTATCGCGGTAGCGATCACTGGGCAGAACATCTTTTAAAAACGGGACTCAAGCTATTTTGGCTCATTTCTTTCATCTCTTGGGCAATTCTGGAGCTCTTAGACAGGAGTTCTCACCTAGAACTTTGGGGTAAGTAATTTCTATGTAAGATGAGTTTAATACCTCGATTATGGGTAGATTTTCAGATGTAAAATTGTGCAAAATTTTGGGTTTAGTTGAAAAACCTAGATTTTGACAAAAATGGGATTTAACTACGAAAATAATTATAAAATTGGGTGAAAATTATATATTTGAGTTCGTGATGTTATGGGTAATATTCATCTTAGAGAATTTTCGAAATTCGGGCATGTGGGTCCGTGCATGTGTTTTAGGAATCTTCTATTTGGGTTTGGGTACTAATAGTTAAATTATTAATCTTTGAACGTGTATTGATTAATTTATGTAATATTTGACTGGTTTTGGATTGTTCGACACCGAGTTAAGGCCTTAGAACGAATTTGTGACAGGAAAGTGAGGCTTGTGACGAGGTAAGTCTCTTGCCTAACTTTGTAAAATGGAATTTGCCCCATAGGTGATTTAAATTGCTATTTACTTCTTATTGTGGGGGCAACATACACACGAGGTGGGGAGAGTCCATGCGTAGCTACTAAATATGCTTATGTACGGGAGTTTAGGATCCAAATCATGAAATATTTGTAATGCTTGCACCCTACATGTTAATTAAAGTGCTTGAATTATATTGGAAGTTGATAAAGAAATTATAAAATACCGAACTTTACTTACTTGAGTTTTGGCGGGTTACTTGACTCTTATTAAAAATTGTGCTTCTTTATGTATTTAACTCGTAATAGCTTTAAAAATTGGATGTTCATAAAGTACCCTCTCTTCTTGTAGAGCAAGCTGAACACCTTGGTAGTAGAATAGATGCATCTATGGTTCGTGCTGCTCGAACCTTAGTTGTGTACACATAGATCAGAACATACGGCCTCAGCATAAATCTTGCATAATAGTAATCGGAGCCTAATTAAACTTGATATTATTTTATGGCTTGTGAGGTTGAAATTATTAAATGACAGAAATTGACTAAGAATTTACTATTCGTGGAAGAATTGTTTATCCACTGCTTGTTATGAGTTATTATTATGGCTTACATAACCCAAATGCTTGTTTAGGATTTTTGTATTTTATTGTTAGTTCATAGTAGGTGTCGATGTTGACCCCTCATCACTACTTCTTCGATGTTAGACTAGATACTAATCGTGCAGGATCTGAGGCAGTTGCATCTGGCAATCATACCGGATCAGACCACTGTTACCGCGAGGCCTGATGGTGAGATGCTTCGTGAGCCATTATGTGATAAGTGGTTATTTTACCAACTTATCTCATATTTAATCTTAGACTTTTGCTAGAATTTGTTGATAAAATTATGGATTTAATATCATTTACTTCTATTTTACAGGTTTTATGTGATTTAGAAGTGATGGAGAAGAAACCAAGTGAAAACGAGTCAAAAAGGAGCTAAAATGGACAACGAAAGTGTGCCAAGTGAATTGCTCTTCACGAACCGCAAAGGTGTAATGCAAACGCGAAGCAGAAGTAAACCAAGCCTTCGCGAACGCGAAGAAGAAATTGGCAGAAAAACTGGACAGTTATGGAATTTCATATTTTTGACCCCCAAGCCATTTAATACATGACCTAGCTCATTTGTAGCATATCTTTGGCTTATTTTTTAGTACTTAAACTAGAGAAGACATGTTTGGAGCTTGGATTTTTGCACACACACTAGGGTCCTGAATATTTGAAGCTTTTGGTTGAAAATTTCTTACTCGTTTATGTTCATTTCTTCATTTTATTACTTTATATTGTATATCTAAGTGTGTAGTGTTTATCCTAACACTTGAATCTTGTTTGTGGGAATATTTATATTTAAAGTGTGGATTAAATATCTTATTATGCTTATGTATTGAATGATTTTTATTTATAATGAAATGAGTTATTATTTTTTTAATTATTCTTTGTAACGACCCGGTAGGCCGATTTGAGGATTAACGCCCGATCCTTTATTAACTGCTTTTCCCGTATCTTTTTCTACAATTGTGTTTTGCCGGGGTGGTTCATCTTGAATTTTGGAGTGTTTTGGAACACCTAGTCCCTAAATGAGAGTTTAAGTCTTAAAAGTTTGACCGTGATCGGAGCAGTGTGAAGACGGTTCCAAAATGGAATTCCGTCAATTTCGTTATCTCCGTTGGATAATTTCGGGTTTAGGGTCATGTCCATATTTTATTTTATAGGTCCATATCTTGTTTAGGCTTGATATGGAGAAAGTTGAATTTTTGAAATTTCGAGCTGATAGGAAATTTTTAATATCGAGGCCGGAATCTGATTTTGTAAGTTGGAATAGGTCCATAGTGGTGAATATGATTTAAGTGCAAAATTTGGGGTCAATCAGATGTGGTTTGGTTGGTTTCGACATCGGTTGTAGAATTTTAAAAATTTAAGTTTATTAGGTTTGGATTGGAGGGTGGTTCGTGGTTTTACCTCTATTTTGATGTGATTTGAGAGCTCGACTAAGTTCGTATGATAGATTAGGATTAATAGGTATGTTTGGTTGAGGTCCTGACGGCCTCCGGTGAGTTTCAGATGCTTAATATATTTGAATTTGAATTAAGGCAAATTCTAAAGTTGGCTGTTTTTGGTCTTTTCGCACTTGCGATGGGAAGCCCGCAGGTGCGGCCCCGCAGAATCGAGGAAGGAGGTCACATGTGCGGTTTTAGGCATCTCAAGAATCGCAGAAGTATAGCCGCACCTGCTAAGAAATGAGCACTTGTGCGGTGTTTGGGAAATTAATGAAATTCCACAGATGTAGAGCCCTTTGACTCGGGGAGAAGGAGTTAGGCATTCTCTAAGTCTCGTTAAAGTCACGGTTGTGTACTCGATCTAGTTGGCTTTTAGAATTCCGATTGAGGTAAAAATAAGTACGGAAAAGAAAAATAAACGCATACGAAGCTTGAGGTCGTCCCTACCTAGTAAAGAAAGTGAAAAGGAAAAGAAAAGAAAAATCCTAAGCTAACTTATACTACGGCTTCTTCACCATACTCGTCAAGGCCTTTAAAATATTTACATAGTTCTTCGGGGCATATCCCGGATAATAATATACACAAATCACTCGGGGCATTTTCCGGATAAATTCAACTAAGGAAATGACCCCTTGCCTCGAAATTAAAAACAAACAACTAGAAACATCCTAAGATTGTCTACCCAAATGTGGTCTACTTAAACATGCTCCTAACATACAATGTAAAAATAAGCAAATAAGAGAAACTAAAAATAATTTCAATTCATGATCATATTCTTTGTTCACACATTTAACCCAACCCAATTCATAATCATACAAGTAAAAACTTAATTGCTAAAGAGCTCGTTCCTTCCCCCATCCCCACATATGTCACAAGCAAAGCAATATACTATTTTTTTCATCTTTTGCAACCCATGAATAATTCCACGAGTGTGTAGCACTTAACATTATTTCTTGGATTAACAAAAAAAACAACCCTGTCCCAAATTTCAAAATAAATTTATAGCTGTTATGATACCGTTAGGCACCAGAAGGATTGAACCACATAAATAAGATTCCAGAAAAAAAATGTTGCAATGTAGCATCCCACAAATATCACAGGCAAAGCAATATACCACTTTGGAAAGACCTCGTCATTCTGAAATATGCAGATACGATATTGGACCGACTTTGAACCAAAAAAACATTTTAAACATTGCCCGATATTGAATACTCTTGGAACTACTAAAAAGTTAAAACGAAAATTGTGAGTCTCACTTTCTTGCTCGTTCTACCCTCTTGATGAAGAAACTAATATGAAAATCACCCTTTTTCGAATTAAAAGAAGAAGTTAAGAAAAATAACTCGGTTCAAAGAGCTCGAGACGAACTTCAAAATATCTAGTTGAATCATGGATATTGATAGTGTATGGAATTTCAGTCTTAGAGAAGAATTATGCAGTATACATATAATATTTACTATCAGGAACACTACAAGGTCTCAAAGTTTCAACGAGCTTGATAACGAAATCAGCAAGAACAGACTACTCGACTCGTTCGTCGTATAAAGATGACCAAATGAAACAACAACAAATACTCCAAGCCATCAATATGAATTCACATGGTGTACTACAACAAGACATAATCCAAAAAAGATTAACCATGACTCAAACTAACGCATATTAAACAACTTGAATAAGCACGTATAAGAACATAACTCCAATCGATCTCTTAAACTAAGTAGATCCGAACCTTCAAACATTTAAAGCAAACAAAACACACAAAGAGAAGATCACTCGGATTGGTTCTGAATTAACCCCAAGCAAACCAATTTTCCACATAAAAAATATAGAAGAGGAAAGAGAGGGACCTGAAACAACAAGAACTTTAATCTACTTTCTTGAATTCCAAATACAACCGGAGTTTAGCAACGAGAATTGAAGCAAACAGCAACCAAATTCGAATAAAACTGGACTGAATTTGCTCGGCACAAACGGAACCGCAAATGAACCTCGATTTGCAAGCACTGACAGCTCGAACAACCTCGACTCCATGGAAAACCTCATTCAAACTCTGTATTGAAATCGAAAATCGAAATGGAAACAAGTTACAGAAATATTATGCATTATTTTATTTTTTTGATTTTTCGAAATAGAACAAAACTTGAACAAAAATCAAACTCAAACTAATTTTTTTTGTTCTTTTTTGTTTTCTGGAATTTGAACTAAACCGAAAATGGACCAAAAATGAGAAGAGAAGAAGAAACTCCCTATTAGAATCCTAACTTCTTTCTTAACCTTTTTTCTCTAGCCGCCTCAAAATCTGAAAATGAACCCCTTATATATCGAACCTAGAAACCTCCAGCCTTTCTCTCAAAGGAACCAAAAAATCTCTCAACCAAGTAAGCGCGTGGTTGAATGGAAGGCTTGGATCGATTTAGATCAATACCATGCTTCCCATTAGTCTAACACATACTCGAAGAGTGATACCAATTAGCTGGTATCGAATTGTGAAATCAGGAAGAAGCAGAGAAATAATGATAAGGAAGGAGGAAGAAGGAGAAGAAGAGAGAAAGAGAGTAGAGAGTTGGGATTTCAGAACCTTTTCTTAATATTTCGATAATATCTTTCTCTTCATACAATTGTACTATTTATATCTATCTAAACAAGGAATTCAAATGACATGTAATAGGAAATGCTGAAATTACACAAACTACTTCTTAACTATTTATCCGCCCTTTTGTATTATTGAATTTTGGCACTCTTCTTAATCACATATTAACAAACTCGTCTACATGTCAATCCTAGTTGGCAGCTGAGTTGGCGTGGCCTGCATTATGTATATCAATAGCCTCCACATAAGCACCACCCTTGTCCTCAAGGGTGAAATGAGGAAATCTGGTGCGTAATGCAGAAGCCAGCTCCCAAGTGGCATGAGTTGCATCCAAATCTGTCCATTTGATCAAGCACTCAAAAATAACCTTATTTCTCTTTTTAATGAGTAGGCGAGCTAGTATAGCTTCAGGGTATAGACACAATGGACTAGCTAGATCCAATATAGGGGGATGAACATTAGTAGAGGGAAGGGAATAATAGAATTTGAGATGAGAGATATGAAAAGTAGGATGCAGTTGAACTTCTGGTGAAAAAAGGAGTTTGTAAGCAACTGCTCATATTTTTTCAATGATAGGGTAAGGGCCAATTTACTTAGAAGTTAATTTGTGATAGGGGAGAGTGAGAGTGTGGACTAGCGATAGGGATGGAGTTTAACAAACACCCAATTACCAACCTGAAAAGTACAATCGGATCTGTGACTATTGGCTTGTGATTGCATACATTGCTGAGCCTTGGCTAAATGGAACTTGGCAAATAGAAGTTTAAACACCCTGACCAATATCCTCCATAGCCTCAAGAGAGGAGTCACCATGAAGTTAAGGTAGATGAATAGAAGGAGGGTAACCATAAAAAAGCTCAAAAGGGGTCGTTTTGATAGCAGAATGAGGGCTGGAGTTATACTACCATTTAGCTAAGGCTAAGAAGGAACACCAATCAGCAGGAGCGTCAGTGCAGAAACATCTCAAATAGGTCTCCAAACACCTATTGATTACCTCACTTTGGCCATCAGTTTGAGGATGGTAGGTAGTCGAAGTGTGAATGGCAACACCCTAAATAGTTAGAAATTCCTTCCAAAAAGAGCTGATGAATACACGAACTCTATCACAAGTGATAGAGGCTGGGTGTAATGATCCGGCCGGTCATTTTTGGATTTTATGCCCCGATCCCTATTAACTGCTTTCACTAAGTTCAGTTCTTCTATTTTGATTTGCCGGGATGTTCGGTTTCTAGGATTTAGAGTGTTTTGGAACACTTAGTCCCTAAATGAGAGCTTAAGAGTTGAAAAATGGTTCGTATTCGGAGCAGTGTGAAGATGACCTCGGAAAGGAAATCCGATAGTTTCTTTAGCTCGGTTAGGTGAATTTGGGGTTTGGAGCGTGTTCAGAATGTAATTTGGAGGTGCGTAGCTCATTTAGGCTTGAAATGCCGAAGTTTGAAATTTTGAAGTTCCCGTCTGATAGTGAATTTTTTATCTGAGGGTCGGTTTGGGATTTCGGAAGTTGCTGTAGCTTCGTCATGTCATTTTGGATGTGCGTGCAAAATTTCAGGTCATTCAGACAAGTTTTGGATAGGTTTTTGATCGAAAGTGTGTTTGGTTAAAACTTGAAGTTCATAGTCTTGAACCTTTGATTAATTTGTGTTTCCGGCGTTGTTTTAGGTGGTTTAAGGATTTGAGCAAGTTTGAATTATGTTATGGGTCATGTCTGTAGGTTTGGTTGAGATCCCGGGGACCTCGGGTTTGTTTCGGATGCTCAACGGGGCATTTTGAGGTTAAAAATCATAGCAGAAATTGCAAGTCTGATATCCTTCTAGGCGTTCACGTTGAAGGTATCATGTTCGCGATGCCTTAATTTTCTTCCTCATCGCATTCGCGTCCCCATATACGCGTTCGCATAGTTCATTTATGGAAGGTGTTCAATTCCTTCTTCGCGTTCGCGTTCCTCTCGTCGGGTTCGCGTGGCTTCACCCCATTGCTCATCGCGTTCGCGTCCCCTATGCCCGCGTTCACGTAGGCCAAAGACCCCAGGCCTCCCGATCGCGTAGGCCAAATATTGACCCCCATATTTTTTCTTCTTCGCGAACGCGTGAGTTGGTCTGCGTTCGCGATGGTTTAACAAGCCTGGGCAGAATATAACATTTCAAAACGAGGGTTCTACCATTTTTACAAAAACTCAAGCTAGAGAGATCGGTTTTGGGAGATTTTTCGAGGGATTTCCAGAGGCAACTATTGGGCAACGATTCCTTACTCTCTTATGATTAATATCCACTAATCTAATCTCGAATTCAACCTTTAATTTCGGAATTTGAATGAAACTTGCGGTAAAATTCTTAGACCTAATTTTGATAATTTGAAGGGGCTTTGACCTCTGATTTGGGAGATTTTTATATGGTTAGACTCGTGAGAGTATGAGGGTTCTGAAAATATAAAAATATTTTGATTCTGAGACGATAGTTGGAGGGGCATTTTGGTTATTTTACCCATTTTCGATCCTTAGCTTTAATTTTCATAGAGTAATTGGTTACTTGCAATGTTATTTATAATATGTAATTGGTTTGAATAGAATTGGGCCACTCGGAGTTGGATACTCGTGGAAAGGGCATTGTTTCTTAGCAATTTTGTACCGGTTCGAAATAAGTGGCTTGTCTAACCTTGTGTGGGGGACCTCTCCCCTTAGGATATCTTATGTGTTGATTTAAATGCCTTGTACGCGAGGTGATGTGCGTTTACTTGTGCAAATTGTTGAAATCCGTTTTACTTTAATTGCTCAAACTGTGTTAATTATGTTATTTGACTGTATTAAATACAAGATTTATCCTGTGTTAGTTAGAGGAGTATGATTAGATAGAATTAACTGTCTAAATGCTTAATTTCCTTAATTGAAATTTCGTGGAATATGTCGGGTTAGGACTTAACTGTTAATTATAGTTGTGTATTCCATTCTCTAAGTATTTTCCTTATTTTTATTGTGTTTTTGGTATTGTGGACTGCGGGTTCAATTCTCGGAGATCCCTGTTATTGAGATGAGCGGACTGCGGTTTCAATTCCCGGAGATCCCTGTTATTGAGATGAGCGCACTGCAGGTTCAATTCCCGGAGATCCCTGTTATTGAGATGAGTGGATTGTGGGTTCGATTCCCGTAGATCCTTGTTACTGAGATGAGCGGACTATGGGTTCAATTCTCGGGAGATCCACGATAGCTGAGGGACACTTTGTTATGTTATTTTTCCTTGTTAATATTAATTGCTAGTGACTTGTAGTTTCTATTCTGTTTCTTTGCTGTCATTTCAAATTTATTCACTATTTTTACACAGTTTGATACTTTTGAGGTTAAAAATCATAGCAGAAATTGCAAGTCTGATATCCTTCTAGGCGTTCACGTTGAAGGTATCATGTTCGCGATGCCTTAATTTTCTTCCTCATCGCATTCGCGTCCCCATATACGCGTTCGCATAGTTCATTTATGGAAGGTGTTCAATTCCTTCTTCGCGTTCGCGTTCCTCTCGTCGGGTTCGCGTGGCTTCACCCCATTGCTCATCGCGTTCGCGTCCCCTATGCCCGCGTTCACGTAGGCCAAAGACCCCAGGCCTCCCGATCGCGTAGGCCAAATATTGACCCCCATATTTTTTCTTCTTCGCGAACGCGTGAGTTGGTCTGCGTTCGCGATGGTTTAACAAGCCTGGGCAGAATATAACATTTCAAAACGAGGGTTCTACCATTTTTACAAAAACTCAAGCTAGAGAGATCGGTTTTGGGAGATTTTTCGAGGGATTTCCAGAGGCAACTATTGGGCAACGATTCCTTACTCTCTTATGATTAATATCCACTAATCTAATCTCGAATTCAACCTTTAATTTCGGAATTTGAATGAAACTTGCGGTAAAATTCTTAGACCTAATTTTGATAATTTGAAGGGGCTTTGACCTCTGATTTGGGAGATTTTTATATGGTTAGACTCGTGAGAGTATGAGGGTTCTGAAAATATAAAAATATTTTGATTCTGAGACGATAGTTGGAGGGGCATTTTGGTTATTTTACCCATTTTCGATCCTTAGCTTTAATTTTCATAGAGTAATTGGTTACTTGCAATGTTATTTATAATATGTAATTGGTTTGAATAGAATTGGGCCACTCGGAGTTGGATACTCGTGGAAAGGGCATTGTTTCTTAGCAATTTTGTACCGGTTCGAAATAAGTGGCTTGTCTAACCTTGTGTGGGGGACCTCTCCCCTTAGGATATCTTATGTGTTGATTTAAATGCCTTGTACGCGAGGTGATGTGCGTTTACTTGTGCAAATTGTTGAAATCCGTTTTACTTTAATTGCTCAAACTGTGTTAATTATGTTATTTGACTGTATTAAATACAAGATTTATCCTGTGTTAGTTAGAGGAGTATGATTAGATAGAATTAACTGTCTAAATGCTTAATTTCCTTAATTGAAATTTCGTGGAATATGTCGGGTTAGGACTTAACTGTTAATTATAGTTGTGTATTCCATTCTCTAAGTATTTTCCTTATTTTTATTGTGTTTTTGGTATTGTGGACTGCGGGTTCAATTCTCGGAGATCCCTGTTATTGAGATGAGCGGACTGCGGTTTCAATTCCCGGAGATCCCTGTTATTGAGATGAGCGCACTGCAGGTTCAATTCCCGGAGATCCCTGTTATTGAGATGAGTGGACTGCGGGTTCGATTCCCGGATATCCGTGTTACTGAGATGAGTGGACTGCGGGTTCAATTTCCGGGAGATCCACGGCAGCTGAGGGACACTTTGTTATGTTATTTTTCCTTGTTAATATTAATTGCGAGTGACTTGTAGTTTCTATTCTGTTTTTTTGTTGTCATTTCAGATTATTTACTGTCTTACACGGTTCGATACTGTTATTTTATTATTCTCGATAGGGCCCTGACCTTCCTCGTCACTACTCCATCGATGTTAGGCTTGGCACTTACTGAGTACCGCAAAGGTGTACTCATGCTACTCTTCTGCACACTTTTGTTGTGATCCAGGTACATCTGAGCAGGCGCATTATCAATGATCGTAGAGACACATTGGGAGACTTAAGGTATGCATCTGCCATATCCGCAGATCCGAAGAGTCTCCTTCTATTCTACCTTATAGATTGTAGCTCATTTCATTTTGTTCTGTTTTTGTGGATGATAGAGCCATAGTTCAAATTCTTAGCCTGCGTTGCCCGTGAGTTTCTTGTCTTGGAGGTTGTATTTCAGTATTTGAGTTGAAGTGTATATGCCAGGCGGCACTCATTACATTTTCCTATGTTATTCAGCATTTGTTTCATTATTTCGTAAAGGTTGTTAAATTTCGCAATTGTGTTAGGCTTACCTAGTCGCGAAGACTGGGTGCCATCATGACAGGTTCACGATTGGTGAACTAGGGTCATGACAAGTTGGTATTACAGCTCTAAGTTCATAGGAGTCATGGGACACATGCCAGTTTATTAGAGTCTCGCTGATCGGTACAGAGATATCCTTATTTATCTACGAGGGTCTATGTAACTGTTTTAGGAAAAATCTTCATTTCTTTTGAATTCCTTGTCATGCGATGTTTTGACACCAATTCTTAACTTCTGTCTTCTATTCCCTCATAGATGGTGAGGACACGTGCTACAGGCGAGGACCTGGCACCCGCGCCCCCTATTGCCACCGCCAGAGGCTAGGGCCGGGCTAAAGGTTGAGGACGTGCCCGAGGTGCAGCCACAGCACCTGCGCGCGCTGCCGCTGAGGCACCACTGGTGGATCAGGTTGGAGCACAGGCACCTGGTACACCTACTATAGCTACTACGACTCCAGCACTCCAGGAGACTTTGGCTCAGTTTATGAGCATGTACACTACTTTGGCTCAGGCGGGGTTGCTTTTTCTCGCTGTAGCCACATCTCAAACCGGGGAGGGGCCCAGACTCCCACAGCACGCACTCCTGAACAGCGAGTGCCGATGGAGCAGGTCATAAAGGTTATTCCTATACCGCCTGCAGCACCAGTGCATCCCAGAGATGGGTCAGCTGCCTCCGAGGATGAGCAGCGCAGGTTAGAGAGGTTCAAGAAGTATGATCCCCCAGTGTTCAGTGGCCTAGCTTCAGATGATGCCTTGGGATTTTTGGAGGAGTGTTATCGCATCCTACGTACTATGGGCATATTAGAGTCCAGTGGAGTTTCTTTTACTGCTTTTTAGCTTCGAGGGACCGCTTATGATTGGTGGCGTACATATGAGTTTGATAGTCCAGTCGAGTCTGCCTCACTGACTTGGACACAGTTCTCTGATACCTTTATGAGGGAGTTTGTTCCCTAAAGCCTCAGGGATTCTTGGCGTGTGGAGTTTGAGCGGTTACGCCAGGGCACTATGACAGTATATGAGTACGCCATCCATTAGACCCAATTGGCCAGACATGCACCGGCTTTGGTCGCCACGATATGGGAGAGAGTACGGAGGTTTATTGAGGGTCTTATTTTGCCTATCCAATCCAGTATGGCTAGAGAGCTAGAGATGTATGCACCTTATCAGCAGCTGGTGAGTATTACCAGACGGATTGAGGGTATGCTCGCTAGGGAGCAAGGAGAGAGGAAGGCCTAGAGGTCTCGTAAGTCGGATCATTTCTCTGGTGCCCGTACTGCTGCAGCCGGTCGATATGGTAGGGGTTATTTCGGTCGTCCAATTCATTCAGCCTTTCCAGCAGCTGGTGGTACTCCAGCTTCCCCAATACCTCAGGAGCCTTATTATGCTCCCCTAGTTTCCAGCGCGCCTCCTGTGCGGGGTACCTCTAGGGGTCAGTCTAGCGAGAGTGGGTCCAGTCAGTCATAGACACCGTGCCCTCCCAGATATTTTTATGAGTGCGGAGATACTCGCCATCTGATTAGGGAGTGCCCCAGATGCGGGAGGGGTGCGCCTTCACAGACTTCACATCCTCAGCATGCTCTACAAGGTCAGCAGGCCATCGTTCCAGCTCCAGCTGCCACCCCACCTGCCCAGCCATCCAGGGGCAGGGATCACAGTGATAGAGGCCACCCTCGAGGGAGGCGCCGGGCCAGATTTTATGCTATTCCTGGTTGTGCCGCGGCTATCGTCTCTGATTCTATTATTAGAGGTATTATATTGGTTAGTCACAGAGAGGCATTAGTTCTATTCGATTCTGGTTCTACTTTTTCATATGTGTCCACTTATTTTGCTTCACATCTAGGTGTGCCTCGGGATTCTTTGAGTGCCCCCGTTTATGTTTCTACTCCTGTGGGAGATTCTCTAGTTGTAGACCGCGTGTACCGGTCATGTTTGGTCACTATTTGTGGTTTTGAGACCAGGGTTGATCTTTTGTTGCTCGGTATGGTTGACTTTGATATTATTCTAGGCATGGACTGGTTGTCACCCCATCATACTATTCTTGATTGTCACGCCAAGACCGTGACACTGGTTATGTTAGGCATTCCACGTATTGAGTGTAGTGGTACTCTAGATCACACCCTCAACCGGGTTATTTTCTTCCTTAAAGCTCAACATATGGTTGAGAAGGGATATGTTGCTTATCTAGCTTATGTGAGGGATGTCAGTGTTGATACCCCTTCTATTGATTCAGTCCCAATGGTACGAGATTTCCCCGATGTGTTTCCAACTGATCTTCCGGGCATGCCACCCGATAGAGATATCGATTTTGGAATTAATTTGTTGCCGGGCACTCAGCCCATTTCCATTCCCCCATATCGCATGGATCCTCCTGAGTTGAAGGAGTTGAAGGATCAGTTACAGGAGTTATTGGGTAAGGGTTTCATTCGAACCAGTATTTCTCTTTGGGGTTCTCCTATGTTGTTTGTGAATAATAAGGACGGTTCTATGCGTATGTGCATTGTTTATCGCCAGTTGAACAAAGTTACAATGAAGAAACGGTATCCTTTGCCATGTATTGATGACTTGTTTGATCAGCTCCAGGGCACACATGTGTTCTCCAAGATTGATTTGCGCTCCGATTACCATTAGTTGAAGATTCGGGAGCCAGATATCCTGAAGACTACCTTCAGGACTCGGTATGGTCATTACGAGTTCCTCGTTATGTCTTTCGGGCTGACTAATGCCCCAACAACTTTCATGCACTTGATGTACAGCGTATTCAGGCCATATCTTGATACTTGATGCACAGGTACTTTAAAGCCTTTTGATCAATCCTTACAATAAAATGATGGCCAAGCAAATAATGAGACCATTTAGTGACAGCAAAAACAAGGCAAACAATTCCCTTTCATAGACATACATGGCCATATGTCTAGAGGCTAATCCTTTGCTAATAAAAGCTATAGGGTGATCCAACTGAATCAGAACATCACCAATGTCGGTACCACTGGCATCATTTTCTACCACAAAAGAAACAACAGATAGATATCCTAGAGTGGAAGTGGGAGCGGATCACGATGGACTTTGTAGTTGGGCTCCCTCGGACTATGAAGAAGTTCGATGTTATTTGGGTGATTGTGGATTAGCTGACCAAGTTCGCGCATTTCATTCCTCTGTGTACTACCTACTCCTTAGAGCATTATCAGTGATTTGTATCCGAGAGGTTGTTCGCCTGCATGGAATTCCAGTTTCCATCATTTCAAACAGAGGTACTCAGTTTACTTCACAGTTTTGGAGGGCCGTGTAGTGAGAGTTGGGTACTCAGGTTGATTTGAGCACAACTTTCACCCTCAGACGGACGAGCAGTTTGAGCGTACTATTCAGATATTGGAGGACATGTTGCGCGCTTGTGTCATTGATTTTGGATGGTTATGGAATCATTTTCTATTGCTCGTGGAGTTTGCATATAACAACAGTTATCAGTCGAGTATTCATATGGATCCATATGAGGCTTTATATGGGAGGCAGTGCAGATCTCCAGTTGGTTGGTTTGATCCCGATGAGGCTAAGCTTTTCGGTACAAACTTGGTGCAAGATGCTTTAGACAAGGTGAAGGTGATTCATGAGCGGCTTCATACAACGTAGTTGAGAAAAAAGAGTTATGCTGATAGGAAGGTTCGTAATGTGTCTTACATGGTTGAGGAGAAGGTTCTACTGAAGGTTTCACCTATGAAGGGTGTTATGAGATTTGGGAAGAAGGTAAATTGAGCCCTCGATTCATTGGGCCTTTTGAGGTGCTTCGGAGGATTGGGGAAGTAGCTTATGAGCTTGCTTTGCCACCCAGCTTGTCAAGTGTGCACCCGGTATTTCATGTTTCTATGCTCTGGAAGTATATTGGCGATATGTCTTATGTTTTGGATTTCAGCACGGTTCAGTTAGATGGTGATTTGACCTATGAAGTGCAGCCAATGGCTATTTTGGAGCATCGGGTTAGAAAGTAGAGATCAAAGGTTATAGCTTTAGTGAAAAATTAGTGAAGAGGTCGGCCCGTGGAGGAGGCTACCTGGGAGACCGAGCGGGAGATGTGGAACAGATATCCTCACCTATTTGACGTTTTATGTATGTTTCTTGACTCGTTCGAGGATGAATGTTTGTTTAAGAGGTGGAGAATCAGAGGAAGCATTGGCCATTTTTATGATTGTATGCAAAAAGGAAATACAAAGACGAATGAGATAACAATAGCAAAATGACACAGAAGATGGAAACTTGAAGAAGAAAACAACTCAAGCTTCAAAGGCTTTAGAAGTGCAACAATTCAAATGAGGAGTGCCTATTCATAACACAGCCTTATGAATTTTGAAAAAGAAGAGGCGCGGGAAAAAATGTAACGTATGGGAAACATGTGCCATAATGACGCATGTCAGAGTGATGTCATTTCAAACTGAGGTAACGACCAGGTGTGGCTCTTGAAGCGCCAAATCACCCTTCGTAAAAAAAAAGGTCACTCCTCGGCTAATGTGCTCAGATTTCACAAAGTTGCAACTGGCGAAGTTCGCCCACCGAGCTCGCCCAAAAAAAACCCTGACGGGCGGAGGGTCTAATTGTATGGGTCAAAATCTAATCAAAGAGAACTCACTTGAAACAGGGAAATCAAGAATCAATTAGGAGCTCATGCTTAAGAAGCAACATTGGCGAGCAGAGCAGTGAATGCCAATATCAAGCACTCAGATCGGCCAAATGGCTAGTTTAGCAATAAGACATTTCTAAAGAATATTCGGAGGAATATTCTCTGTATTTGTACTTTCAGTAGGTAAGGGGAATGTCTCATATAAGTAGGAAGAGAGGGAGAGAGAGAGAGAAAGAAGGGGATCCACTTTATTATCTATGTTGATAAACTTACTCTAGAGAAGTTGACTCCCACATAACTACAAACATTATCTTTATACAATATTCGATTTGATGTGTTGTTCCACGCTTTCCCACACTAATTCCAATAAAGTGTTTGATGTTCACACGTTTGGCCATCTTACAATTATTGTGAGAAAGAAAATCATTCACCTTGTTACACATTTGGGTAAATTATTCTCTATTTACGGTTATTATCATTCTTCATATTTATTGCTTGTTTTTAATCCTTCAGTTATTCACAATAATATCATTAAACCACTTTTTAAACCACTTTTTAGCCTTAAATAACCTTAAATGTGATTTCTAGGTTGTCATTTTGTATCAATTTTGGATCTAAAACTTATTATATTTAACTATAATTTATCTATTAATATTTACTTAGTTAGTTTAATAATAATTAACAAAAAGGTTTAAGACTTTTTTGGTCAAACACCATTAAAAAAAGACAAAATTACGTAATAATACACTTCAGAAGTTTACCTTGCAACCGGATGACCCAGATTTAAGTTTACAAATATGTAGCCCAATATTATTTGGCTCAGATCCGAAAAAAACTTTTATGCCCTTTTTATTCTGACGCAAATTGTTCATGGGTTTTTATTCTATTTCTTATCCAAGCTTACAGATTCCTATCTCAGCTATAAACATACAACAAACAGACCTAAAATTTCTTATTTTCCAAATTTTTTATAGATGAATTTGCTCCAAAGTTTATGATTTGATATAAACTCAACAAGAAAAGAAAATTTGAAAATTCATCATTTAGTAGAGAAATTAGCGAAAAAATTATGTTTATGTATAAATAGTTAGATAAAAGTGAGAAAATATAAAAATTCTATTTTTCAGTTTTAACTTCATCTGTACAATAATGTATATTGATGTATAAGTTTGTATAAACTTGTATATGAAATATTGAATGATGTATACCAGTATTTCGCTGGGGAAACAAACTCAATGTTAATAGAAAACATAGAGAATACGAAGTAAAAGCAAAAAGAAAAATCTAAATAAAAAGTAACCAAAACAAAAGCAAAAGGGTACTCTGAAAAAACTAAAAAATAAAAAACATGCAACAAAACTAAAATTACTATCATGAAAGAGATACTTACTTCAAAAAAAAGATCAATGTTGTATAACAGTATTTTTACACCTAATATACAATATTATACAACATTATACCCACTTTATAATTTTGTATAATGTTGTATAATATTGTATAATGATGTAGAATGGTGTATACAAAATTTGATTTCATCTTGACCATCCTTCTTCAACTAGTATAGTTCCCAAAACCAATGTTGATTAGACAATGTTAACCCAACACTCAAGATACTTATTATTACAATAATTTAGAGTTTTTTTTATAAAGAAAAGCGAAAATGGCTATCAAAGTTTCAATATACCTCAAAAGCATAAGTACATTAGGTGCCATTAGCACAAAAACACTAGAGAAATTAACTGCAAAATTTGGAAAAAGGGATCAAAAAGATACAATATCCTAAGTCAAAGAAGATATGCCAAAAGCTAAGAATGCTGAGACGTGCGGAAATAAGCTTTTACTTAGATCTTTGCCTCATTTTTCGGTGCTTCCTATTCAACCTCCTCATATGTTTCTTCTTCCACTTAGCTCTCATGGTGAATCAGCTACGCCTTAAGGGATTGCTCTTTACTTCCTGACCAGAACGAACTTATCGTCACTTTAGAGTTAGATTTTCAAGCTCCTTCAATGGAGTTTAGAATTTAGATGCAACAAAATTTCAATTTTAAATTTGGACACAGATAAATCGAGATTCAAATATTTGAGATCTATAGAAATTTATGAAGATTAAGCAACTTAGTAGAGAAATTTTAGTTCTATAAATATTCAGATCTAAGTGAGTGAGAGAAGAGAAAGAAAAGAGAAAGCAAAGAGAGGCTGAGAGTATAGAGTGTGCTGGGAAAATAAAATTAAAGAAACCCTAAACGTGTGTTTGTAATAGTGGCTAAAGTTTGAAAATATTATTTTAAATTATATACAATTTGGGCTAAACTAGGTAAAGACTTCAAATATGGGCCATTTTTTGTTGGGTTGATAAGCCAAGTGACAAGGGTCTGTCCAAAAAAACAACCCCGACTCGTAACCGTATATAGACCCTCCGAAAAAAGAAAAAAGAAAAAAAGATTACAGTATTATTTCCTTTTATGGGTGCGCAAGCGTGTTTTGTTATCTCCTCTTTCCTCGTTCCGTGTGTTCATTTCCGCATTTGGAAACTGTTCTGTTTCCTCTTTCTCACACAGTTGCGCTATAGCTATCAGCCTATCACCTCTTCCATTTCCTTCAGACACTATTCATAGTTTCATACCATCTCGACTACCTCACATTTGTTCAATTTCTTCCTCCCAAGAATAGCAAAACAATACTCTTTCTTCTTCAATTGGATCTGAATTTTCCAGCTATTGAAGTATGATGTCAAAGCTCGAAATTTTTGTTTCTTTGTCATAATTTTGCTGCAAAATAGGAATGATATAACAGTCAAAAATTCAGAGAAGAATAATGTGGGGGGGCTGTCCAATTGGGAATATTGGCAGCATTTCTTGTACTCTTTGTCCCTATAGGTATGGCAGGTTGGCACTTGAGCCGTAACAAAATGTTATTTTTCAGTTGTGCCCTCTTTATTACCCTTGCTGTTTGTGTTCATTTGACCCCTTATTTCCCTTCAGTCTCCTCTATGCTTCATTCACCAGGTTCTGTACCCTTATCATCATCATCATCATCAATTGTAAATGTTGATTCTTGCATTTCTCTACTACACCATGTATCATTTGATTTTCTAGAATTGAATAATACTAATGAGAATACTAGTGTAGAAAACACCAATTCTTGGAAGTGGGTTGCCTCTGAACCTGTTGTTCAATGTGATTTCCAGAAGTTGACCAAGTCTGATACTTCAGATTTGCTTAATGGGTCATGTGTTGTTGTTGCTGGGGATTCACAAGCAAGGTTATTTGTAGTTTCTTTGTTGGAGCTGTTATTGGGGGAAAATGAAATGGAGGTGATTAGAGATGATTTGTTCAAGAGGCATAGTGATTATAACGTGTTTATTGATGAGATTGGGATGAAGTTGGAATTTATTTGGGCACCTTATGTCAGTAACTTGACTGATTTGGTTGTGGGATTTGAAGAAAAACATAGTTATCCTGATGTATTTGTGATTGGGGTAGGGCTATGGGATATGTTACATGTAAATAATGCAACTGATTATGGTGTTTCCCTGAAGTTGTTGCGGGATTTGGTTGTATTGCTGTTACCAGTACCTTCAGATTTTGTTAATGATGGAGCTGGCATGAATTTAGTCTCGATTCGATCACCCAACTTCTTTTGGTTGGGAATGCCAAAGCTGATAAACTCGATGTTGAATACAGATGAGAAGCGAGAGAAGATGACTGATGTGATTTGGCAAGCTTATACGGATGAGCTTTATAGCAGTAAGCTGCTGCGACAATCTGGTGGGCCCCTTTTGTTGCTGGACATTCATGCATTGAGTAATAGTTGTGGAGCTCGTTGTACTACTGATGGAATGCATTATCAAGGCTTTGTATATGAAGCTGCAGTTCATGTGATGCTAAATGGATTGCTTATAGAATCTAATCAGAAGCTGTAATGGAGCCAGGGACTGGGTAATAGAATAAGTTTTGTAATTGCTAAAGCTTTCTTATTATATGGGATTCGTTTCCTGGTACTACACACTTGGCAAACTGAAGATCAGTAGCGAGAAGTTTTTATGCTAGTTCATACTGAGGTTCATATTCCTTTTTCCCTCTTTCTTCAATTGTATGATTACTGATACTCTCACAACTTGTATACTGGAGCAAACCCCTAATGTCTCACTGCCAATTTTGATGTGAAAATGTGTAGAGATTCACATCAATGTTTCTGATAGATGTTTGATGATTTTAATATCCAGTCAGAATAGTTGCACCTAAATTCAGTTTTTCTCTTGCGTCCCGCTTAAAGTTAATCTAATTTCTCCTGAAGCTAGAGAAGTATTCTAAGATACATATCTGTGATTCTCTTTTGTTCCTTTCCCGTCAAGCTAAATCACTCCTCAAATTTATACACTTGAAACTCCTGCTATTTGTGTCATCATTGTTGATAGTGTAGTCCAAAGTCTTAACATCCTTAGACTGTATAGGATTATATCCAAGTACAATATTCCATCTTAACCAGTCTGCTATCACCTCCTATGCAGGTCCTCAGATTTGAACTTTCCTCAGTAATTAGTTGCTGCTACCCCCAAGCAATCTTATGTCAACTCGTGGAATTATTTTATCCTCTAACTCCTTACATAGAATGCATTAGTGGAAGATAAGCTGCTATTTTTCTTTACAGCTTTTGTTGGTTTCAGAGCAAAAGGTAGTTCGATAGTTCTATTTGTTGGAAAGTCTGAGCTATATATGGGTATTTAATACATTTGATGCGTCTCTTTTTAAACTAAAATTACTTTCCAGACATGTATGTTTATAGTCAGTTACATAACAACGTTATAGGAAACTAGTTGCACAATACAACTTAATCATACTTGAGTCCCTGCATTGTAGTTATGAGCTCCAAATTTTAGTAAATTTCTTAGCTACTTGAAGATCATTGGCTTAACACATTTTCAGAATTCTGTTGTTACACCCACATATATATCTCTTATTAAGTAATAATGGATTTATTGATATAGCAATAGCACACTAAAGAACTTGTAGTTTAATCAATCTACCCAAAATTCTCTCTGTTTCAAACCACAAACTGACAAAGCCGTAATCTCTTTCTTCTATTCATCTCGAACCTGTAATAATCGAAGGAATGCAGTGACCAGCAGAGGTTGCAAATACTGTATGCTGAACGAATATGTCTGGTCATAAACTTGTGAGCTTCTTTTGCTATTACGAAACTCAGTGACGTTTATCTTTGAAATTAATTGCTTTTCACAGAGGTTGTTATATGGAGTATGCGATGTGAAAATTTCTCCTTTGATTGGAAAGAATGTGGTTAGGGAGCACTATATTCTATTTGAGACTATTAGGATGCATGGGAATTGATAAGGTGTGTGTTGCTTGCATTTCTTAGTCCCTTGAAGCAAACTGGATTCAACATCTCTAGAACTAATCTTTCAACAGAAAGAAATATGCCAAATAAAATGGCTTTGTGGAAATGGTGACACCTCAAGGTTACGCATACATCATCACGACCTGATTGCCCCTATAGTTGTACTCTATGCTGCTAAAGGTGGGATGCTCTGTTCATTCCAGAAGAAGTTATCAGGATCGACCAAAGTCTTGACTTTGACCAATTTATTAAAATTACCCTTGAAATACTTGAGTCCATAAACACGACCTTCTATGTAGCGGTTATTTCCATTATGATTAACACCTATGTCATGGTCTCTATAATTTAAAAATGCGCATCTCGGGGATTTTGAGACAAAAGGAGTCATGTAGTTGTACAATACTCTGGTCTGGTACAAATAGAAGTTTTCTGCTTCCTTTCCTTCTTCCTCCCAATTTTCTGCATACTGGATTTTAGATATATTTCCTGCTCTGTGGGGAAATCGAGTTGCCCGTTCTGGGATTTCATTCATCCTTCCACCATATGGATTGAATACTAACTCTGTGTCTCCTAATTCAATCATTTTATCGAATATAGATTTCAGCTATCCTTGGGAATGGGTTTCTGCAAATAGTCTGACTTCCGCTTCAGAAACTTCGCTCCAGGCATTCGGTTGAGCAAAAAATCAGGTGGTGTTCCATCAGGGAAACTTGCCCAGTAAAGCTCGGATTCTATCCAACTCATCTCCTTGCTATCCTCAATATGTAAACCCAATTGAGGAAAATCCCTATCCATGACCGATAGAAGTTTTCTGGAGTCTCCTAGAAATCATGCTACAAATGTTGCTGTAATTGTCTTAGTTCCTTTTTGCTTGTCATCAGTAGGTTTTAGAGTTAACCTTATAATGAGATTGTTATCTATCTTATCTGCAATGAATTGCCACCTGTAAACAGTGTTAATTGCATTTTGTTCAAGGGTCCTCACTACTCCGAAAACAATAACAATGTCAGGAACTTTTACCGGCTTGATTGTAGGCCGTTATCAATCCAAGGCTAGCTCCACCCCGCCACTAATCGCCCAAAACAGATCTTCTCCCATTGATTATCTGTTCAGAATTTGACCGTGAACATCTACTATGTGCGCATCAATCAAATTATCGACTAACAGTCCATATTTTCTCAGCAGGTTACCATATCCTCTTCCAGTTATGTGTCCGCCAACACCAACAGTTGGGCAAATTCCAGCTGGGAAAGCATGGATTTTGCTTTTTTCCCAGATTCTGTAATAAAGTTCGCCCAGAGTTGCACCAGCTTGGACCTAAGCAGTTTCATTATGGATATCTACCTCAACAGAACGCAGGTTAGACATGTCAAGGAGAACATAACTGACGTTGGAAACGTAAGAAATGCCTTCTTAGTCATGCCCTCCACTTCCGTTCTTTAGGTGCTTGTCAGTTTTCTTGCTTTAAATGACAGCAACCTGGACATGGGATTCTTGCAATGGAGTGAAAATAATGTCCGGCTTTGGAGTGGTTGATCTATTGAACCTCTTTGTTTCTGATATAGTGTTGTAGCACAGACTTATATGAGGAATTGTTTGGAGTGTACACTCTAGACAGTATGTGGTCGGATGGATGTGAATGTTTGGATATGCACCGAAGAAAACTCTGGCTGATGGATCTGAGGCTGCCAATGGAATGAAATAGACGGCAAAAAGAAGAGAAAGAAATGCAAAAAAGCTTAGACAGAGAGAAGTCTCCATATCAGTATTCCTGGTTTCCTTTTATTTTCCTATTTTCCCCCCTATTGGGTTCTGAAAGATAACACAACGAGTTAAACTACTTTGTGCTAACTAGAAAGATAACAAGAGAAGTCGCCAGTGAATTGGCTCTTAGAAGTATATAAAATAGTTCATCAAGCAGACTACGTGTGCCTAGTTTTCTTCTTCATACTGTTGTGAGCTGGTACATTTTAGTAGAAAATGATAATTTTTGCCATACTGCAGTTTGCCAGTACTAAGTGAATGTAGATCCTCTCCATATTTACTTGACTTGTCTTAAGCTATGGAGTTCTGATTGCAACCTTGATTTGACTTATATAACTGACAAAATGCATGATTTTCCATGTGCCAATGTGCAGGAAATGTACGATTATGGATAAAGCAAGTTGCTTCTCACATATACTTGCCAATTCTTGTGGTCTGAGATACTTGATATAATTCTGTGACGACCCAAAGGGTCATCACTTGTTTTCCTCACTTGTTCCGCACTTTCGAGGCCTTGAAAACCTCATTTTATGTTGCCTCGATTTACATGCACGATCCGGGCATGTAGCCGAAAAGATTTTGTGATAGAATATATGAATTCTATGAGAAATTTGAAGAAAAATGATATTAGTATTGATATAGTTGACTTCGGTCAACATTTTTGGTAAACGGACCCGGACCCGAGATCGGACTGTCCCGGAAGGTCCGTAGGAAAATATGGGACTCGGACATGCGTCCGGAGTCGAATTCTGAGGCCTAGAGCCTAAGTTATGGATTTTTCTGTGAAATTGTTTTTGCTGTAATTATTAAAGGAAAAATGAGTTAAATGACCTTGGTATCGGGCTCGTATTTTGGTTCCGACGCCCGGTACAAGTCTTAAATATTATATATGTGCTTTCTGCAAAGTTTGGTGACATTTGGATGTCGTTTGATATGTTTTGGACCTTGAGTTCCAAGTTTGAAAGTTTTGAAAACCAAAAGTATGAAAATCATGAACTTGAGGCTTGATTTGATGAAAACGATGTTATATTGGCGATGTGATCGCACGAGCAAGTTTGTAATGTGTTTTTGATGTTGTGTACATGTTTGGTTTGGAGCCCGGGGGGCTCGGGTAAAGATTTGATAGGCCGTTGGGTTAAATTCTGAATTTTTACACTGCTGGTTTTTCACCTAGCTGTTATCTTCGCAAATGCGAAAATTTTCTCGCAATTGCGAGAAGTCCCAGGCTGGCCTTGGTTCGCAAATGTGAACCATACTTCGCAAATGCGAAGTCCGCCAGAATCATGTCGAGTTCGCAAAAGAGAACAAAGGGTCGCAAATGCGATCCTGGGCAGGGAAGCCTCACCTTCGCAAATGCGAGACTGGCGGACCTTGGACTAGAGTTCGCAAATGCGAACTTTCTCTCGCAAATGCGAGAGCAGCAGACCCTAGACCTGTAATGTTTGCAATTGCGAACAAATGTTCGCAATTGCGATATGCGCAGCTGTGCAATTTTATACTTAAACGAATTTTAAAGCTCATTCTTCATTTTTTCAAAAACCCACACACCACACACGAACTCTCAAGAGCAATTTCACTCCAAAGCAATTGTAAGTCACTTTTTACTTAATTATTTCAATTCCTAACAACATTAAACATGTTTTTCAATAGAATTAAAAGGTTTTCATGGTAGAAATCATGTTTTTGGGTAAAACCTAGGGTTTTCATGAATTGGGCAATTGGACCTCGAATTGAGGTCCGATTTTGAAACAAATCATATATTTGAACTAGTGGGGGAATGGGTAATCGGATTTTGGTCCGAACCCCGAGTTCCGACCACGTGGGCCAGGGGCGTTTTGGAAAATTTTGGGGTAAACTTTGAGAAAACTATTTTTAAGCATTCAAACCAAGTTAACTAGTATTTATTAATATAATGGAATCAATTGTGATTAGATTCGAGCTAGTTGAAAGCGGAAATTCGGGGAAAAGGCTATAATTGAAGAGTAATTTGGACTTCAAGGCTAGAGGTAAGTGTTTGTTCTATCCTAGCTTGAGGGAATAGTATTATGTGCTATGTGCTATGTGATCGAGTGCGGTGTATGGGCTGTGGTGACGAGCATCCATACACTGGCGTCTTGCATGACCGTGAGTCGTTGATAATACTTGTTGTGAGACATATTTAAAGATAAATTATTGAACCCTTGCCGGGTTGTAGAATTGTTATTGTTCTCCCTTGCCGGGACTTGTTGTGAAGTGAGATATTGATTGCCCTTGCCGGGACTTTGTTGTGATGATTATTGTGTCTCTTACCGGGACGGTTCATGATTTATTATTTTCATTCTCTGCCCTTAACTGTGATTGTTATTTGGGTGAGGAAGAGTGATAATGCACGAAGGGTGATGTCGTGCCTTGATTTATTGATTATGCACGAAGGTTAATGTCGTGCCTTGTTATTGATTATGCACGAAAGGTTAATGTCGTGCCATGTTATTGATTATGCACGAAGGTTAATGCCGTGCCATGTTATTGATTATGCACGAAGGATCATGTCGTGCCTTGTTATTGAACCATGCACGAAGGATCATGCCGTGCCATGGATGTGAGGATGAGAGTAAAAGCACGAAGGTTGATGTCGTGCACTTTATTTGCTTATTTGGTAAGGATGAGAGTAAAAACATGAAGTGTGATACCGTGCAACTATTTGCTATTCCTTGACTTGATATTACCTGTTTCATCTCTGGCTTCCTTTGTTGACTTCATAAATGTTGTTAACTGTTGAGCTTCCCTTTTATGAGATTTCTTGTTGGTTTTGTTTACATGATATTTCTTGTTATCTTGTGGTGTACATATATATATAGAACTTCACAGGAATATGTGGGTGTCTGGTCCTAGGCTTGTCACTACTTTGCCGGGATAGGCCAGACACTTACCAGCACATGGGGTCGGATTGTGCTGATACTGCACTTCTGTGCGTTTTTGCACAGGTCCAGGTTCCGATCAGGAGCAGCAGCAGTAGATCTTTTGCGTGGGAGTTGAGCATATTGAGACCGAGGTAGCTTGCAGGCGTCCGCAGACCCGACGTCTCTTCCTTTTATGTTACTAGCTGTAGTCTCTTTGTTCCGAGACAAACATATTATATTATTTTCTTTCAGACCTTTATGTGTAGTATTCAGTAGTAGTTCGTGAGTTGGTGACTCCACGTCTTGGGTAGAGGATTTCAGTATTGTTTTACCTTTAAACTGTTTATTTCTATTTTGATAAGTCTTCCGCACTTATTTAATTAAGGTTATGGTTTTGGTTGATAAATTGAATATGAAATATTGCTAAAAACAGGATAGTGTGAATAAAGTGGCTTGCCTAGCTACCACGAGTAGGCGCCATCACGATCCCGATGTTGGGGAAAAATCCGGGTCGCGACAAATTCACTGCTGGAAAGACTACTGACCTCATTACTCAGCACGTGTTCATTGTTAAGGAATCCGAGAAAATGTATAAGCTGCAGAAACTGCTGGATGAGCTTGGAGATAAGACGGCTATTGTGTTCATCAACACTAAGAAGCAGGCTGATTTTGTTGCCAAGAATCTGGATAAAAACGGCTACAGGGTAACCACACTGCATGGTGGAAAGTCACAGGATCAGAGAGAAATCAGCCTTGAAGGATTTAGGACAAAGAGGTATAATGTGTTAGTTGCTACTGATGTTGCTGGTCGTGGGATTGATATACCTGATGTGGCCCATGTAATAAACTATGATATGCCAAACAATATTGAAGCATACACCCATCAATTTTGGACGTACAGGTCGTGCTGGAAAGACTGGTGTTGCCACAACATTCTTGACCATGCAGGATACTGAAGTCTTTTACGATCTTAAGCAAATGCTCACTCAAAGCAACAGTCCGGTCCCCCCTGAACTTGCCCGGCATGAGGCTTCGAAGTTCAAGCCAGGAAGTATTCCCGACAGACCACCTAGGCGGCAAGAAACTTTATTTACTCATTAAATTGTAATTGATTTATATGATATCGTAGCGGTCAAGAGTTGAGAGTTTCTGTAATGGGATCTGCTGAAAGATGGAGCGAGCTGGGAATGATGGTGTTGGTAGTTACAACGGAGGATTCCAACATAATGAAAGTGGCAAACACGTGACCAGTTATTTTGGATAAATGAGTTTCATTCTGTTACTAACAAGTAATGAGTTGTTAACTTTGCCGAACGCATTTGCTTTCTTATTCTGATTTGGATTATGGATAGCTAAGCTTTACTTAAGGTCTTGTTGTGAATTTTTGCTGTCTTGTTTCTTATGTTTCTATTATACATTACTTTATCTTAAGAGTCTCAGGAACTTAAATGGAGTACCTTGGTTTGAGGACAGGCCGAAGTATGACATTTATTGTTATTTATTATCAAAGACGCACCCCGATGCCATATGAGTGTGAGGAAAGATATACTTGGTCTTTATTAGCCGTGGGCGTGAAAGGGGGCGTACTCGACTCTCATTAGTTATATCCGATTCGACCCCATACAAATTTCTTAAAATTGATTCACCTTCCAGTGATATGCAAAATCGAATAGTTCGTTAGCAACTTCAGATTATCTTTTCCTATTACTAATACGATATTTTGACTTATGTAATACTTTTGGTGAGACTTATGCAAACTGGTTATTTATAATCAAAATAATATTCATAATAGTGAAAAAGAATGTGAAATGGTAGTTGAAATAGTTGCTTTGTTTCAAAAAAGATAAAATTTAAAGTTGCCCTGCATTAAACCCGCAACCCGGCCCGTCTTAAAAAAATTTAAAATTATTTTAACCTGCCCCTCCCTGCACCCGCATAAGGGTAAACTCACCCTTCCCCGCATCAAATAGAAATCGTCCCGCCCCGTCCCATTGCCATCCCTACTAGTGTGTCTCATAATTAAGAAAAAAACGATAAATAACAAAAAAACGAAAAAGCCGACAAAATCGAATCGATAAATAACCGGCTTACTTAATTTGGTTTCTTATTATGAAAAAATCTACCCAAACCGAGTCATGAACACCCATAATTATAGTATTAAAAAAGAAAAAGAAAAAAGAGCTATCATCGGTTGAAGACTAATTTAAAATTAAAGTCGGAAACTTAAATAGTTTAAGATTTGATATTTGGTGATTCTCTCCCGTTTTCTCGACATTATTAGCTTGGTAATGAGTTATTTAAGGAAGCCATTATTTGGGAGGTTCGTTTGGCGGATAATTACCATGTTCACCACTTGATACACCTAAAAAAACGAGGTCACATGGGTTTGATTTTAACCAAATTCTTGGCTATTTTTGATCTCCTGCCGAACTAGGTTTGCTTGATTTTATCCTAGTCCCATCTGGAATGGGTTTGCATGACTCTTTCCTTGTTTGTAATTTAATTGGTGTTCTTTTATAATAATCAAAATTATATAGGAATAAATTTTTTAGTTTTAAGTCAAAGCAAATTTGCACTATTAATAGGGACGCTATTACCTATTTTTAGTAGTCGATGCATAAAAGCATACGAGAGAGTTTTGCCCAGAATAAGTCAAGTGTATTGTTTCCTGCCGAATAAGAGCCCCTAATCGAGAATCAGAATAGAGAAAGACAGTCAAAACAACATAAACCCTATCTAAATCAGCCGACGGACGGTATGAGTCGGTCAGTTGACGATCTCGGAACGAAGCCAGATCCGTCGAAGAAGCCTGTCTTCCTTACTAAAGCACAGCGAGAGGAGTTAGCCCTTAAGCGCCGCCACGAAGAAATCGCCGAGCAGAAACGGCGGTCCGAACAGCTTCTCCAAGAACAAGGTAACAACCGCCCTTCCTCTACTGACAACGACCGTGACCATGACCGGGATCCTCGTGAGAGAGATAGGGATAGGGATAGGGATAGAGGGGACCACCATCGCTCCAGAGACCGAGATAGAGAAAGAGACAGAGAAAGGGAGTCGAGGGACCGTGATAGGGAGGTGGAACGCCGGAAGCGGGAGAGGGAGCGTGACGAAGAGCTAAAAGAACGAGAGCGAGCTCGATTGGAGAAGCTAGCCGAGCGAGAGCGAGAGAAGGAGCTTGATGCCATTAAAGAGCAGTATCTGGGCTCTAAAAAACCTAAGAAGCGGGTGATTAAGCCCAGTGAGAAATTTCGATTCTCCTTCGACTGGGAGAACACGGAGGACACATCACGTGACATGAACGCTCTCTACCAAAACCCTCATGAAGCCCGCTTACTCTTTGGTCGCGGATTTCGTGCTGGAATGGATAGAAGGGAGCAGAAGAAGCTTGCTGCTAAGAATGAAAGGGAGCTCCGTGAGGAGATCCGTAAGAAGGACGGAATCGAAGAGTCTGCTATTGAAGAAGCTGCTTTAAAGAAGAAGGAACTAGATGCTGATATGTATGATACTTTCGACATGAGGGTTGATCGCCATTGGTCGGATAAGAAGCTGGAGGAGATGACGGAGAGAGATTGGAGAATATTCAGGGAGGATCATAATATATCCTATAAGGGGTCGAGGATACCCCGGCCCATGAGGAATTGGGCTGAGAGCAAGTTAACTACCGAGTTGCTCAAGGCCGTTGAGAGGGCTGGCTACAAGAAGCCTTCTCCTATTCAAATGGCTGCAATTCCGCTTGGCCTTCAACAGCGTGATGTGATTGGTGTGGCAGAGACTGGTTCAGGTAAAACTGCTGCTTTTGTTCTCCCTATGTTGACTTATATCACTAGGCTTCCTCCGTTGAGCGAGGAGAATGAGGCGGAGGGTCCATATGCTGTTGTGATGGCACCTACCCGAGAATTGGCTCAACAGATTGAGGATGAGACAGTTAAGTTTGCGCACTATTTGGGTATAAAAGTTGTTTCTATTGTTGGTGGGCAGTCCATTGAGGAGCAAGGTTTTAGGATTAGGCAGGGTTGTGAAGTCGTGATTGCAACCCCTGGACGACTTCTTGATTGCTTGGAGAGGCGTTATTGTGTACTGAACCAGTGTAATTATATTGTTCTTGATGAGGCTGATCGAATGATTGACATGGGTTTTGAACCTCAAGTTGTCGGTGTACTTGATGCTATGCCTTCGAGTAATATGAAACCGGAGAATGAGGATGAAGAGCTTGACGAGAAGAGGATTTATCGAACCACTTATATGTTCAGTGCTACCATGCCACCTGCTGTAGAGCGGCTGGCTAGAAAATACTTGAGAAATCCTGTTGTCGTGACTATTGGCACTGCTGGAAAGACTACTGACCTCATTACTCAGCACGTGTTCATGGTTAAGGAATCCGAGAAAATGTATAAGCTGCAGAAACTGCTGGATGAGCTTGGAGATAAGACGGCTATTGTGTTCATCAACACTAAGAAGCAGGCTGATTTTGTTGCCAAGAATCTGGATAAAAATGGCTACAGGGTAACCACACTGCATGGTGGAAAGTCACAGGATCAGAGAGAAATCAGCCTTGAAGGATTTAGGACAAAGAGGTATAATGTGTTAGTTGCTACTGATGTTGCTGGTCGTGGGATTGATATACCTGATGTGGCCCATGTAATAAACTATGATATGCCAAACAATATTGAAGCATACACCCATCGTATTGGACGTACAGGTCGTGCTGGAAAGACTGGTGTAGCCACAACATTCTTGACCATGCAGGATACTGAAGTCTTTTACGATCTTAAGCAAATGCTCACTCAAAGCAACAGTCCGGTCCCCCCTGAACTTGCCCGGCATGAGGCTTCGAAGTTCAAGCCAGGAAGTATTCCCGACAGACCACCTAGGCGGCAAGAAACTTTATTTACTCATTAAATTGTAATTGATTTATATACTATCGTAGCGGTCAAGAGTTGAGAGTTTCTGTAATGGGATCTGCTGAAAGATGGAGCGAGCTGGGAATGATGGTGTTGGTAGATACAACGAGGATTCCAACATAATGAAAGTGGTAAACACGTGACCAGTTATTTTGGATAAATGAGTTTCATTCTGTTACTAACAAGTAATGAGTTGTTAACTTTGTCGAACGCATTTGCTTTCTTATTCTGATTTGGATTATGGATAGCTATGCTTTACTTAAGGTCTTGTTGTAAATTTTTGCTGTCTTGTTTCTTATGTTTCTATTATACATTACTTTTATCTTAAGAGTCTCAGGAACTTAAATGGAGTACCTTGGTTTGAGGACAGGCCGAAGTATGACATTTATTGCCATTAAGTACCTAATTCCTTCAACGATAAGGTAGACATGCCTATGAAATTATTTCTTCAATCAATCCAGTTTCCGGTAAAAAGATCAACTTCCTTTGTCCAGAAAAGCAATGTGTTATAGTTGTATTAATACAATTTTCTCATTTGCTTCAAATCCTTCTTCTAGCCTGCCATATAACTTTCCTAATTTGGATTATCCAGCAATTCACTTCTCATCCAAATGGGAAGATCTCTTGCTTACTCAACTACTTAACTGTGTGAATTTCCATAAAATGGATACTGTAGAGATAAACATGATAGTGAGGAAAATAATTAGTAGTGCGGTTCACTGACAAAGTGAAAATAGTGTACTCTCAGTAATCAGTCATTACCATTTAAATCATCTTTCTATATTTCTTTTGGAATACACCCAAATTTATAAGGTGGTGTTAATTCTTTTAAGATTTTGATTGTCATATCGTATGTCCAACTTGTGGTTTGAGAAGGATGGCTGTGTTTGAGTATTGCTTGAAGTTGAAATCTGTACTTTGTGAGTAATAGGGATTTACTTGCTGTGGATATCAATTGTTGTGCTAGTAAATTCTGACTTTCAGTATGCAATGAAAGATTCAAGCAATCAAACTGGATTTCGGAAGCAAACAAAAACCATCAATGCTGGTTTCATTTATTTTCAGTCTTGAAATTGAATTACAAATCACACTTGAAAATTACACTCCCTTTATTTGTTGTTTCCTTCCACAATGGTAACCCTTCACATCTTGGACCCTTCAAGCGCCAAACAACCTGCAAGATTGGAACACTTCAAATTGTTAGTTACCTCCTCAAACGGGGAGGGAAAAAATAAGAAATAGATCATCCATGATTCATGCAGTAGCAATTTTATGAAATCTTACTTCTGCAACCTTGATTGTGAGCGCCTGGTACACAGAAAAAATTAGTATGTCAGTAAAGTTGTAGTAAAAGAAGTACAGGAGAAAATAATGAAGGAAGACTACCATAAAGGAAGTAGGAGTAATAACAATCGAGCATAGGAAAGAGAAAAGCCCAATTTATTGATTTTGTCAACTTGATTGACACAACTGGTGATTTAGGAAGGGGAACAGCGCTGTATAATTCGAATTTAGTACATATACTAGGGTCTCTTGAAAAACTGTAGGCAAAAGCTTTAGAGCATACCTTTGTGATATCTGTGGCTTAACTTTCTCCCTCTCCTTTGGTCCTTGTGGTGTTTCGTCCTTTCTGATAGGCACATTTTTTACCTGCAATAAGTGTCATTAAGGAAGCAAAGGTTAAAAACAATTTTATTAAAAGTAATTCATCTCATAAAGATGTTTGTGGTATACTGTCAATGTCATGCAGCACTATACCAAGTTCCTAAACTCAAGATTGTAGAAAGTCTCGATGTATCTTTGCTTTGCTTGTTTCTGATCTCTGTACAATGTCCTCCAAAAAGTATAGATGGACCCCATATTCAATACCTTGTTTGCATAGATCTTCCATGTGTAACTGCAAAAATTTAGGATTAAAGGATTAAGAAATTCTCTGCAGATATGTGCTTCTTTGCAATTTGAATGGCTTATCTGTGAGTTACCATTCATATATACGGTTTAGACCCTGGACTGAAATCCTGTTCCAATACTCAGGATCCTCCCTGCATTTTTGGAAAAAGTTGGCAATTTTGTTGCTTGATTCATCCCCATTATTTGGATCAATATGAAAGCCTGAGACCCCATCAACAATAATCTCAGCAGGGCCACCTTGGTTGGTAGCAAAGGTTGGTAATCCACAGTTCATTGCCTCAATGACTGTTAGACCAAATGCTTCATACAATGCAGGCTGCACAAAAGCTCCTTTGGAATCTGCTATTGTGCGGTAGAGTTCACTATTTCTGTATCTGTCAGTCTGAGCTGCTATCCATCTAATCTGACCCTTAAGCTGGTATTTCTCTATCAGCATGTGCATCTTTTTTATTTCAGCTGCTTCTTCCCTATCCTTGGATTTTGTAGGATCAAAGGAACCACCGACCACAACAAGGTTAACTAAGCTTCTGAGCCTCTTGTTCTTGCCATACCATTCTGTTAGTCCGGATGTGTTCTTCACTGTGTCAAGCCTTGCCATGGTAAACAGGATAGGTTTCTTTCTGTCTTCTAAATATCCACTGTGTTTGAAACAAGTGAAAATTAATACATAGAGCAGTGGTATGTTCTAGGCACTAAACTGATGTTTAACACTAAGACTTACACGTGCTCGTCATTGTCCACTTTACTAAAAAGCAGTTCCTCAATGGCAGGGCGGAAAGCAGTCAAACGCTTCTGCTTTTCTGTGTAAGGGAAATACACCGATTGGTCTGCCCCAGGTGCAGCAATATTAAACTTAGGATCAAAGACATTGATGCCTGAAGCAACTCTGTAAAGCCCTGGAAGGGTAAATGCACTATGGCTCTCATACTGTCCTGGTCTATCTTTGCTGCATATGATGAAGTATTCAAGAATGAGATCCATTAAGTTGCAAACTTTTGAGCAAATACATTTGCTGAGTAGTGTGTATTTGATGATAGCGAAAGAGCGATGATGAAATACATTTACGAGTGCACTACTTATTAGCTCTTTGCTTCCGTAGTTCCAATTCTTACCTTCCAGCTATTTCTTGATATGTGCTTGTGATAATGAAATCTGCTGAATTCATTGCAATCAAATCAGCTGTGAATTGGCAAGAAAAGTGGTACTTTGGATCGAGTTCCTTCAATTTGACGTCAGAATCTTCATATTTTGTCTTCTCCAGAGCATGAGCAATAGTTCCCTGTTACAAAGATGGTGTAGGTTAGTTGACACTAAGAACCAACTCGGAGAAGAAACAACAGCAAATATGATAAGAAAAGTTACCAGAGTTATCCCAAGTTTTCTGGCCATTAGTGAAGCCACTAGATTCCCATCAGTGTAGTTACCAATGATTAGATCAGGCTTGCCTTCCATTAGCTCGACGATTTTGTCAGCAGCATCCTTTTGTCAAGGGGAAAAATGGAATTGAGGAAACAATACATCTTTGATGAGCAAGGTTGATGTAAAAATACACACCTGAGTATATCTCTCCAGATATGGATAGATATCAAATCGTGAAACCCATTGATTAAGCACTCCCTTTTCTGTCCTAAATGGAACTCTGAGGATGTGTGAATGTTTTGTATTCTTGATTGGTTCTAGTTCCTGGTTGCACTTTGTTCCTTTGGCGTCTGGAATCAGTCGGGTTAACTGTGCAATCAACATATGATATTAACTTTTCTAAACAGAGTCTACATAATTGCATAGTCACGTTGATTGCCCAGGAACTCACCACAAGAATTTGAGGTTTAATATTGAGTCCCTGCTGTTTAATTCTTTGGAGCATTTCTTCTTCAAAAGCTACAACTTGATCCAAAACATAAACCACCTGTTGAACAAGAGCAGAAGTGGTCAAACTGTTAAAAATTATTTGGTAGTGTAAAAATTATTTTATTTCAATGCATAGAAGTTAAATGTAAAGCTACTAAATGCTTACCTGACCACCAGTATCTGGCAAGCCAAGAACATCTGCTTGGCCAAAGTATCCATGCACAGAGAACAATACAATATTGAAAACAGTTGGAACCCTTCCAAAGAACTTCTCAATGTTCAATGGATCTGGTGCCTGAAGCACCTCAGACAGTGTTCTCATGGTGTCGCGGACCCTTTCAGCTGTATCACCCCATCCTTTCTCAAAACCCCACTGTTTGAATCTTTACGAGAATTGAAATTACTTAGTACTATGTCGCACGCCAAAAGTGGATGGAAGTAGAGGAAAAAGTAAATCACCTTAGCTCAAAGCTCCCGTATGGTGTATCAGGTTGTAAAGAGGAAATAGATGCTTCTGCTACAACCAGTGCGGCCTGAACCTTTGATACAGTGCTGAGTGTCTCATTGATCATCAGTTTCTGCAGTTGAACATAAAGAAAAATTTGTGACATGAATCTTCTTTTCCTATTTTTTCCTCTTAGAGTTGACAAGTTTACTTATGGAGTTTGATTTTTGTTGACATACATCTCCTTGGTGATTCAAAGTGAGCAAGTAGTCGACCAGACACTGTGCACTCGCGGAGGTAGCATTTAGCTTTGAAGTTAGAAACTTGGAAACATAACTGAGACCATTTCCAATTGAAGAGGATAGGGTCAGTCGAGGTGTCGAGAAATCTACTGCTCCAAAATCAATTTCCAGTGCATATTCATCTTTTGCCCTGTATTTCATGTTCACACAAAGGTAACTCTGATGAGTTTTCTGATTGAAGTTATAAAACTATAGAATGTATAATAAGCTGCAAAGTATACTATACCAGCTTTCATCAACTATCATTTCCTTGAATTTCAAGTATTCTGTAGCTGTAATACCCTCAACAGAAAGATCATTAGCATTCACTTTAACATATTCCCAGAATCCAGGATTCTGTCTCGTGGCAAAGGCAATGTAGGGAGGAACAACTGCAGCCTCCTGCAAATTGATTAAAGAATTTTTTAAGAATAATGCATCCAGAAATAAGGACATCATACGTACATATGAATCTAGCTATACCATTGTAGTACACAATATGTAGCCAAGTAAGCCTTCCAAAACATGGTTCCTTTCAGCAGGATCATCAATTACTTTCTCCAATTCATCCATCAAGTTATGAAGTTTCATCATCCTTTTGCCTTGTTCTATGTACTTGGCAAAACATTTCTTCATGTGGTACCGGCTTTGCCTTAAAGCCTCTGGCATGCTATCAGCTATGGACTCTGATCTATTCAGGGCTGGTGCAGTAGCCATTTTTGCAAGTTCTAAAAGCTTAATGAATGGATATGTACAGAAAGAATTGGTTTGATTGACTTGGGATTCATGTTGAGATTTTTTGGATTTTATAGGTAATAGCAGAAGACAAAAATGAAATCATACAAGGAAAAGAGGAATGAAAGAAGGAAAAAGAACAAAACTTCCTACTAAGAAAATGAGCAAAGAAAGGAATTTTTGTCATTTGGGTGAATGGTCGAGGTATAGGTATCATTCTTTTCTTTGTGTCTGATTCATGTTCACAGCCATGAGAATATTCACTATTCCCAACAATAATAAACTGTACCAAATGAGAAAGACTACGAGGAAACCAAAAGGAACATTAAAATAGCAATCTTGATGATCAGGACAGGCAAGAACCTTTGTATCTTCATTTCCTCACTTTACAAAAACGTCCCATGAAGCAACTCTTCATTTCAAATTCATTTTCTTGGCGTAAAGGTTAGGCTTTCAAGACTGCATCAATTTCAGGAATAGGTTGACTTTCTTTCATTTTTGTTATGGAAAGTGAAAGTGTTTCGTTTAGTATTTTTTGGTTCACTTGTACCACCTAAAATTATACTATGACGATTGAACTTAGACGTCCTTAGTGTTTAAAGAATTTTTATACTATTAGTGTAATTTAACTTGTCTATTGGAAACAATATCTCTATCCACACAAGGTATGGATAAGGTCTGCATACACACGACCCTCTTCAGATCCCACATTGTAGATGTGTGATAATATTGGCTATGTTGTTGTTGTGTAATTTAACATGTTAAAGCAAGTAACTTACTATTTTTTTAGGTTACCAATTAGTATAATTGTAAAGGGTTGCCTATATTGCTCTTTAGGTGACTGGATTATGTATACTTATTTTTTACATCGTCAATACATGAATTACTAGTTCAACCAAATAGCAATGACCATGAAGTTGCTAGAATAGACACTTACATTTTGGCTGCAATTGTGACATCTTGTTCATTAGATTGTCCCTTAAGAACACAGTGACAACTTTAAAAATTTCGTAAGAATTTTGTTCTATAGTCTTTTTTTTAAAACCTAGTATTTTGATATGCGTTTTGCGCGTGTAACCAATACTAATGACTATAATATTTTAATATATATATAAAATAGTATTAATAATATGATTGGCTAATAAAAGAAAAGTTTGAAAAATTATAAGCTACTATAAAAAAACGAATGTTAATCCCATTTGCGCGTGTAACCAATACCAATGACTATACTATTTTAAAATATATAAAATAGTATTAATAATATGATTGGCTAATAAAAGAAAAGTTTGAAAAATTATAAGCTACTATAAAAACGAATGTTAATCCCATTTAGCGGAGAAATGTTGGCCATAGAGTCGTCAGATATATAAGTGTGATTTATGAGGACTTCTAGGAGAATATTATGATAATATTGATATATTTATGACCTAAACAAACAAATAATAAGATTTCTTAAACAAAATAAATTTAAAGATTAAATCTTTTGGTCTTTTGGGAGTAAAGATATTGGCTTATAGCTCATAAAAAATTTGATAAGTGATAACGTCTAAAAATTATTAATGTTCGCTTACTATTCCACAACAAATAACTAATATATAGAATATAAAAAATTATTGTGTTGAATGATTAAAAAAATGATGACGATTTGTTAAGAATATATTTTATCTATAAGTTGAATATGTTTTTTATTAAAATTAGGACACAAACGATAAAATCTTTCTTCTTTCATCGGTCAACAAAGCAAATTGCATCTTGCTAAGCCTTGATTTTTTTTTTTTCAAAAAAAAAAAAGATATATTTTATTTTGGTTCTTCATGCTTATAGCATGCGTGAGTCTTATATATTATGACTATTGCATAGAAGTTCAATATAAATGGATTTACTATGCAAAATTTTAGCTGATTTTAAATTTCTAGTTTTGGAGAAATAATTTAATACGTAACTATTTTTTTCAATAAGAAAGCTATATTTAAAGGGTGAGAAAAGCAATGATATTTTGCTAAGGGGATTTTTGCTACAGAAAATTATCATTTGTTGAAATACTTTTCAAAAAAAAAAAGAAAAGGAAAAAAATGACAATTCGTTTCTACCAGGTCAACGCGTTTTCTATTAGACTTTGGACAGAAAGATGATTCTTACGTTTTTTCACCTCACAGAAATATTTTATTTCCATTTCAGATCCTTCCTATACCATATATAAAATATTATTATAAAAAATATGCATAGTTTCATATATCACAATTATATTCTACAAAATATATATCATTCATTAAATACCAATTATGAATAGTATATATTTAAGGTTCTTCTCGAAACTGTATTCTCACCCGCACTTCTCCTTTTAAAGTTGCTTCCTTTGAAGTTTGGTGATGATAGACTATAATTACGTATTTTCGTCGATTATTACACTTTAATTTACTGCACTTTAGTTGAATTTGCGCTTTAATCACCAGTATTTTGCGCTAACTGTGTGTTTTATGCCTTGTAGGTGTGATTCCGAGCTATATAGATATTATAAAACGCATTTAAGTGATTTTGAGCTTTAAAGTTTGAGTAAGAGTTCAAGGAATTAAGTCGAAATCGTGTTCGGGGTCAAATTTGATAGTTGAGAACAAACAAAGACTTAATGAGGCATATTGTGCACTGTCAAGTAAATTGGACATAACGTTTTGCTCAGATATCCATGTTGGCTCCACAATATATGGTTGGAAAGCTAACTCAATGGGCTACAACTTGTATGTTTTACGTTTTTTCGAATTCCAAACGGAACAGGGTGAAAAATCACAGTTCCACCGCGACCGTGGCAGAACTGTGATAGAAGATGGTTGCGGACAATTGAAGAATCAGAGGGCGTGTTTGGCCGCGGTTCCACCGCGACCGCGACAGGAAGCGAAAATTTCATGGGCTAAAGTGCAAAATATGGGATTTTAAGTCCTAAACCCTATATTAAACAAAGGAGGCCGGCCAAGAACAAAGAGGGGACATATTTTGGACAAAAATTAGACCTAAGGAGGCAATAACATATTGGGAGCAAGGCGGAGAATTCTTCTACGAGTTTTTCCTTCATCTTCCTCTTTTTTATTGTTGGTTATGACTTTTGGTATACTATTATGAATAGCTTGTTATCTAGAGTTTTGATAGAACCTTTTGTAGGATAAGTTCTTGTTATGTTTTTATATAATTGAGCCATAGCTTTTCTCTATTTGTTCAACTACATTTATATTCTGGTTGATTGAAGAGCTCTCAGTTAGCTGTGCCTATTTAGTATGCATAACCAAGTAATTGTTGATCTGGGTTGGGCAATAACCAATTTATTAATCTAACTCATCTTGACTCATCCAAATTCAGTCCAACCCGCCCATTTGTGACCCTTATATGTTAGGACTACTTGCATATGAGCTCAAAATATGGAAAGATTTAATATGTACTAAAATTGAAGTTAATTTAAATTCCTAAAAATTTGGCAAAAACTTAAATTACACTTTCGTCTAATGTGAAATTTAATTTTAAAGGGTGAAAATACGGATGACATTTTTCTAAGCACCTTCATGTTTTAATATAGTATAGATATAGATTTGTATGGGCATTTTGCAATTAACCATGACATCTTGTTCATTAGGTTGTCCGTTGTCCTTGGCTTTTTTATAAAAATCTTTTTCTCTAACTTTGCATGTTTGTATAGTAAGTATGAGGTAATTGTTAGGTGTTTTCCATAATTTTCATACCATATTTGGTTTTCCTATCTCTTGAAGGAAAAGGGCAATATAATTACCTTAACTGGGTTTTCCTTTTTGTAAAAAAAAATTGTAAATTCTTTCATAATGGCTGTGAGCACGTGATTTTTGCCTTACTTGAGAAGTACTCCCAGAAAATTCAAAAATAAAAATAGTTTCGTGTTGGGCATGATTTTTGTGATTTGGTGTTATTTTATCTTTTTGTGTGCACGTTTATTTATTTAAATTAAAAATACAAAAATATATGCTAGGTGTTGCATTTTTAGTGTTTGATATCGAAGTCAGGTGATTTACATTTTTTGGGTGATATGTAATTGTGTGCGTTAGTTGTAGTAAGAACAGCGGTGTTATAGGTTGATATATATACATATGTGTGTATATATATATATATATGTATATATACATATATATATATATATATATATACACATATGCATATAATACCTCATGAAGATCCGAGTTGGGCCAAATTTTAGTCTAAAAGCCAGGCCCAAATGAATTGCCTCTGATCTGGCCCAAATATCCGTCCAGCTTCAGCCTATGTAACGCTTGATCTGGACCGTTGGATTTTATTATCCAACGGCCCAGATTAATCCGTTAATTCCAAAATTCATTCAGCCTAGGACTTAACCAAACGGCACCGTTTGGTTTAAGTGAGAAGATCCTGATCGTTGATCAAGTTTGATCCAACGATCGGGATTTAACTACTCAAAACGTATATAAACCCATTTCCATACCCCGCCCCCCCCAAGCCAGACCCCCCCTCTCCCTTCATCTCCCAAAGGTCCTTAGAGACCAGGCGTAACGCCGCCGTCCGCCACCTTGCGCCGCCTGCCGGAAATCGCCTCACGGCGGTTCCGGTAGGCCAATCAAACCCAAACCAACGCCAAAACCTTCCCCTCACCTCCCCCATCACGATCCCAGCCTCCATTAACCTCGAATCATGCCGGAGCTCCTCGAATCTTCATTTGAAGATTCGAGTCAAACTCGAACCTATGCCAAATCACCCCAAATTCACACCACGGTCTCCTCACACCTCCCCCACACTCCCATTGACATTGGTTTGCTTCGAATCTAACCAAAAATACAAAAGCCCCAAATCCGAGCCCAAGAACCCTAATTTTTGAAGTAACTCAATTCAAGCCGGGTTAGCCGCAATTGAAGTCCAAGGGACTTTAGTCTAGGTGTTCTCAATCGAGAACATCTTGATTAAAGCCCGTTTGGCTTCAATAATTCCAAATTTTGGTTCGAAGCTTGGTTGGCAGTTTTCTTATGAGGTATTCATTCCTTCTTTGTTCGTTTTAATTCGATTGTGTGAATATGTGTGTGTTTTATTCATTGTTTCAATTTCTCATGCTTTTAATTTCTCATACCCGTTGGTCTGTTCTTCTCATTTGAGGCCTTTTATTTGGCCAATTCCCTCTGTTTTTAGTTGTTAAAATGAATCATAGGTTCAATGTGATTAAGGTCGTCAAGCAATTAATTCATATTTTCGATTAGTTCATTGATCCCTTGAATCTGCCTGATACAATTCACTAGAGTAGGGGTTGGTTACTGTTTGATTCAGGTTAGTGGGTTGTAGTTAATAGGTTAATTGTTTAAATCACACACCCATACAAGGGCTAGTGGAACTGAGCACAGCAGGGCATCCCACTGAGGCTCACTGCCACCAGCATTGTTTAATGCTGAGTCCATACTTTGGACAGTAGGTAGTGGGGAATGCAGGGAATTTGATGGGTCTGGCAGAGTTGGGAGTGGGCAGGGTGATAGTAACCTTAGGGGCAGGTGTTCTGGAGGGACTTTTAGCTATAAATATAGCATCAAACTGAACCTATAGGATATACATTGATAGAGATTCATACAGACACTTGAGAGCATCTGGGAGAGCAAAAACAGTACCTGGAGAGCAAATATTCATTCATACATACAGACCTTAGAGAGTGTGATAATCAAAAATACCTGGAGAGAACATAGACATACAGTAGAGATTTTCAGAGTACCTGGAGAGAAAGTAGGAGCAGGGGTTCATTTCCTTATACACACAAAAGATACAGAAAAGAAAACTACTGTTCCATTGGCCTGGGTCACTGTTTCGATTGTATTGCTTCAGTGATTGAGTGTTTGGCCAGTGTTGTGGTGGTGTTTGTATCTGTGTGGTTGCTGGCTGGTGTGTAGTTGTTGCTGCCTGGGTTGTTGTTGTTGCAGACATTGTTGTTGCCACTGGTTGTTTGTTGCTGCCTGGTTTGGGTGTTGTTGTTGTTACACTGTTGTGTTGCTGGCTGGTCTGCGTGTTGCTGCCTGGGTCGTTTGGTTGCTGTCAATCCAGTTTATTATTGGTCTACTGTTCTTAGTTGGTCTCTTGTGGTGACTGTGGTGGTCATTTGCTGTTGGTTCAGTTTGAGGGCTGTGGTAATTCCAGTGTTTGGGGCTGCTGTTAGTCATTGTTGTTGTTGCTGTGTAGTGTTTTTGTTAGCTGATTCATTGGACATTATTTGTTTGCTGTGGGTCTCAAGTTAACCACTGGTTCATTAATTGTGGTTACTGTTAGTTTGTTTGGATTGCTGCCACTGTTTGTTGTTGTTGGTTGGTATATTGAGTGGCTATTGGTTCACTGGTTGTTACTGGTTTACTGTTGCTGTTACTGTTCTTGTTGCTGTTGCTGCATTGCCATTGCTCACTCTTCCTTGTTATTCCGCATTCCAGGTACACATCTCTGTTATTGTAATTCCTTGGTTTAAAAAGAATGAAGCCTGAAGTTCATGTTTGAAGTCTGTTGAATCATGTAGTCGTCCAAAGTCTATGCTTGATTACGTGCTGTTACTGTCTAATTAAATCTGTATTACTAGTTTTGTTATGGAAAAGCGTAGCTAGGTCAAAGATACATTGTCATTAGATAAGCATGTAAACCTGAATTAGTCTTCGTATCTCTATTCAATCTTCCCTACTCATGTGTGTAATCTCCAAACCTGTTAAATGATAGACCTTATGTTGCAAGCAAGATTAGATAGGGAGTTGTTACTCAACGGAATGACATAATTAGATTAAAAAGAGTCGGGGTGCATTTCATGTGACCCGACCCCAATTTCGGGCAAGAGTAAATAAAGCATGTCATGAACCACAGGCGCATTTCATGCGATGTGGTTCGTAGCAAGTTTTAAGTAATTTGGAATCAACTCTTAAGTAAGATACAGTGAGATGTAGTTCGCTTTAGATTTGAATCAAAGGTACGCCTCGCCCAATAGTTACACTAATCACATAGCCGTCATAAATGTACATATAAATACTTAGGTTTCGAGATGCGTCGTTTTCTTAACGAATATCACGCCTTTCTCAACAATGTAAATAAGTAGTCGATCCGGCACATACTTTAGTTTTTACCATTTTTAAACACGGGTGTGCATCTCATGTGACCCAAATCCAAACCCCGAAATGTTGAATAAGAATATGTTGAGGATCCGGGTGCATTTCATGTGACGTGATTCGAAAGCATATTTTTAAGCAACTTTTTCTTTCGTAAATCAAAACCAATAATAAAAGTGGTAAAAGGGGTATTAACTTGCACTAAGTACATAATTGTAAAAAGCAGATAGATAAGCCAAACACGACAGTTGAGCGACCGTGCTAGAACCACGGAATTCGGGAATGCCTAATACCTTCTCCCGGGTTAATAGAATTCCTTATCCGGATTTCTGGTTCGCGGACCGTTAAATAGAGTCATTCTTTTCCTCGATTCGGGATTTAACCGGTGACTTGGGACACCATAAAATCTCCCAAGTGGCGACTCTGAAGTAATTAAAATAAATCCCGTCTCGATTGTCCTTCAATTGGAAAAACTCTGTGCATCCTTGCGGGTGCGTAAAAAAGGGTTGTGACAGCTCTGGCGACTCTGCTGGGGACTGAATTAGAATTCGAGCTCGGAATAACTGTTGTATTTGGCATATTTTATTATCTGATTTTTTTACACGTTGGCATCAATGTGCAAAATGTTGTTTTTACTGCTTTGATATTGTGTGAACTGTACATATAAATTGTGCCGGAACCAATCTCCTCTCCGAGTCTTCTAAATCATGAAGAAGGGTGCACTTCGTGTGACTTCTTTTCTGTATAGTGTCTAATTCCCATTTTAGAACGAGGTTTGGATAAGTTGCAAAACCGGTGAAGCTTCTGTATTCCCGGGTTGCTGCCTCCTCCTCGGCTCGAGCTGTCCGCTCGGGTAAGCCAAGTCTAGAACAGATAAACCCATGTTTTTAAACCTAGAATAACAAAGCTTCATGCCGGATCCCTAGTAGGAAACGTTTATTTGCATCATGTCGCATTTTGGCTTAGGGGACTCAACACAGGGGTTGGGTCCGTCTAGGACAGGTGACCTGAAATGAACAGACTATCCTGTTGCATCCTGTTTGTCTTGCGCATTTATCTGTTATAGACTTGCATGCTGACCGGCTTTAGAGATTAAAAAAAAAAAAAAAAAAAAAATGTGTGTGTTTTACTCTTAAGATAGAAATAGCTTATTTGTTTTCCTTTAGTAAAGTGAATAAATAAATAATGCCGTTTGTTTCGTCAAAACCGAACTACGTGGGTTTGATTCTCATTGGATGTGAGATACGTAGGCAACCTCCATCAGGTCCAACTTCACCTTTTGAAAAAATGGCCGAAAAATCAAAACTAACCTTTGTACTAAATAAGTCGGTGACGCTGTTTTTAAAAATAGCCGAATGTTCCCGAAAGGGACGCCGGAAGGCTAATTTCATATAAACGGCCACCTTTGGGTCAATTTTGATTTCGATCAATTTACCCCACAGCCTTAAAAGCCTTCGTCCCCGAAGACGTTGAAAGGCCGTGATTGAAAACTGGATTTTTTTTATTTCTTTTTTAGCAAAACAAAGTTGTTTCCTTATTTAAATCACCTTAATAAATGTGCAGGATGAGCACGAATCAGAATAAATCATTTTCGATCTTTAGTGAGGTCCCTCAGCAGCTCCGTATATGGTGGAACGATTTGGAAGACAGTAGCAAAAAGGTCGTAGGGAGAATTTTGGGAGGTTTGGTTGATCTGTTGAATATCGAGCCAAGGGAGGACATCATCAAGGCACTGGTATCTTTCTGGGATCCGACCCGCAATGTGTTCCGTTTTGTTGACTTTGAATTGACGCCCACATTAGAGGAAATTGCGGGCTATGCAGGACTTAATGGGAAATTAAGAGGGCAATACCTGCTCTCACCAAGACCGGTATCTCCACATGGGTTTCTGGATTTACTGAGCATTAGTCGAAAGGTGAAAAATGATGATCTGTTGAAAGGGTATTGCGATCTTCAATTCTTATATCAACGGTACGGCACTCCTCGGGGTTTTGAAGAGTCAAACCTTGGACCGACTCACGCAGGGAATAGAACCAAGTGGGAGGCCAGACGAATTCTAGCATTCATAACGACATTCTTGGGGATTGTGATTTGTCCGCGCGAAGATAAGAAAATAGAGATAAGTCCGGTAGGAATAGCCGATGTTGCAATCAAAAAGGCTACCAGCACGGTGGTCCCTTTGGTTTTGTCCGAAATCTATCGAGCCTTGACTGTATGCCGAGAAGGGGGCAATTTCTTCCAAGGTTGCAATCTGTTACTTCAACTATGGATGCAAGAACACCTCCATCACCGAACACAATACATGAACCATGGGTTGATCGGGAAAAACTGTATCAGGGGTTTCGAAGAACGGATGATGGGTGCTGTATTCCCTGAAGGCGTCGAGGCATGGCTTGCAAGACTGAGCTCAATAGAAGCCGATCAGGATTGAATGGGCATTCGGGTGGTTACCCGATACCGAAGTAATATATATGGCAGCCGAGGAGTGTTATATCCTTCTGATGGGGATCCGCAGTGTCCAACCATATGTCCCTCACCGTGTATTACGTCAACTAGGAAGGTTTCAGGTTATTCCTACCGATCAAGACCTAAGGAAGTACGCCATTGAGTTGAGCCCGGGAGTTGTCTTCCCCGAAGAGAAGGTTAGAAGGTTGTGGCACGAATGTCGGTTCCTTGAGCCTAAAACCATGGTCCGGGAGCTATCTAAGGGAGAGGTGGACCCAAAGTACAACGTGTGGTTCGGGAAAAGATTTCAGATCCGTCGGAAATGTTCTAAAAGAGCCCATGTCCAACAATTCACGGAAGATTCACGGGAACAATGGGATTGGTTAGCAAAGGAGGAGGGGTACAGGACGAAGATTGGCAGGATAGAACAACAGGTCCGGGACCTCCAATTCGAGAAGAACATGCAAGCTGCCACCGACGAAGGAGACAAAAAGAAGTTGGCACAAGAAAATGACTTCTTGAGAGCTCAAATCCAGCAAATCAAAAGAGATGCTGACAGACAGTCGAGGAGTCGGGCCGACGAAAAATTAATAAGGGGTTTGAGAAGCCAAGTCACCGACATCCAAAGAGAATTGGACGAGTCAAAAGCCCAAATAACGAGGATCCGTGCTAGCTGGAAAAAGGAGGCACATCAACATGCACTTCACCTAAAGCGGGTGGAAGAAGATTACACCGATATCATCACTAACCCGAGGGAAGCAAATGTTGTCCTTAGGGAGCGGGTTTTCAAGCAAGCCCAAGATGCCGGAGCAGACCTCGACCGCTGCCACAATTTGATGGCCCGACTGCAAGGACAAGTGGATAGGCTCCTAGATCAAGTCACCAACAAATGCTCGAAGATTGGGGGCGAAAAACCAGCAAATAGAGCGGCTACTCGGAGAAAGGGACATGATCAAGGATAGAATTGGAGAAATCGGGCACTATGTCACCATGAAGTGCCTAGCTTGTGAACGAATGCCCCGTGCCGACCTTTTCGCTTCAATTATGGGTTATGTTCATCGGATCATGGAAGAGTTGAGGGAACTGCACAAGGACCTCACACCAAGGCCTGCGGCAAGGCCGAATGATGCCTCGCAGGCCCCCAGGAGTTTTAGGGCATTAGATTTTTGATTGGAAATGTATTTTTGAAATGTTGAGTCAAGCTAGTTGGCATTTTTATCTTTACTTTCCCAAGTCAAGCATTTTCTTTTTGTTTTGCTGATTGTTGTAAGACGTGTTTTGTAACTACACGGTTTTATTTGATATAACAGTTACTGAATTTTGCCACAATCTTGTTACCAGAACTACGCTCGGTCTGATTCACGCGGGGTCGTGATACGTAGGCAATCCACATAAGATTCGACCACCACTAAAAAGAAAGAAAAAGAATCCAAAGGTTAAATAACAATAAGGCTTGCAAAGATAGTCGAAAGAGAAAAAGAAAAAAAGAAGAAAAGAAAAAGAAAAAAGGCCGGAATGACGCATGTTAAGAGTACATGTAGAAAGGGTTATTTGGTTAGGTGCATTGCATCCAACGTGCTATAACATATCCGTCAAACTCGGTGAACTAACAAGTTTGTTGCATATGCCAGAGAAAGTTTAGCAGTTGGTTTGACAGAATATACTGGCCAGCCATCACTACCGTACTAGATCCAAAGGACCAGTTACAGTAAGCATGTCGAGTTCTGGCAAGAGTCTCGAAGAAGAAAAGTCCGAGCTACAAATCATGAAGGAAGAAGTAGACCGGTTAAAACAACAGATAACGGAGATGCACTTGGCCTGGGCCAGGGAACAGTCTTCACCAAACCGCCCTACTCTCGCCTCAGCTCCGGAACATCCGCCCATCGATCCTTCAACAAGCGCCCCGAGCTATCCATACTTTCAGGGGGAAAATCCATATGCCACCCACATTCCACCAGCCAAACCAAATCCTCCTCCAGCCACCCCTGTTTTTGTGGCACCTCCACCCGCTCCTCTGCAAAGGCCGGCCAGCGAGCCATATGTTCACATCCATGACAACTCTTACTATCCTCCAGAGCCTACTTTCAGGGCTCCTGAACCACAATCACATACACCTCACTGGGATAATCCGGCAGAACCGGAAAAGCACTTCCAAAGTTCGGAACACGAGGAAGTTGCCAGAAAAGTTAAAAGCCTGGAGCAGTCCTTCAGGAACATGCACGGTTTAGGCAACCAGGTCAGCGTCGCCTATAAGGATCTGTGTCCATTTCCGGACGTCCAGTTGCCGGCAGGATTTAAAATGCCCAAATTCGACCTATACGAGGGGCATGGTGACCCAGTGGCCCACCTGCGGGGGTTTTGCAGTAAAATGAGAGGGGCCGGAGGACGGGACGAGCTTCTGATAGCCTACTTCGGCCAGAGTCCGGGAGGATCGGCGTTGGAGTGGTACACTAGACAGGATCCCAGTAGATGGTTTACGTGGGATGATCTGGCTCAAGCTTTTATCGGCCAGTTCCAATACAATCTTGAGATAATCCCCGACCGCCTATCATTGCTAAAATTAGAGAAG